>CM069152.1:27405626-27443126 GCA_035221665.1 Okamejei kenojei | reverse complement strand
CACACGTAGATGGGGCATATTGGTAGAGGGTCAAGTTGGGCTGAACGGCCTGTTACTGTGCTGTATGACTCTATGACTCTATGACTCCATGACACGAGGTGACATTTCTGGCCGGGACCCTTCATCTGATTGATTGTGTGGGTGGGGTTGGTAAGAAATCTGGGAGAGAGGCGGGGCAGAATAGAGCTCGTCAGGTAATGCTTAAACAGAGGTGAGGGGGGCAGGGGTTTGATAGGAAGATGGTGGGAACAAAGGTCGGAGGATAAAACAGAAGGTGTGTTTAGTTTAGTTTAGAGATACAGCGCTGAAACAGGCCCATCGGCCCTCCGAGTCTGTGCCGACCTTCGATGATCCCGTTCACTGCACTAACCCCACCTGCCTGCGTCTGGGCCTGGCTGCTCATTCCATGCATCTACCGACATTTGTGTAAATGTTGCCCCTCAGACTCATATTAAATCTTTCCCCTCTCATCTTAAACCTATTTCATCTGGGTCTCAATTTCCCTACTCTGGATAAAAGACTCTGTGCATTTATCTGAAGGTAGACACAAAAAAGCTGGAGCAACACAGCGTGTCCAGCAGCATCTTGAAAGAAAAAGGACGGGTGACGCTTCTGGTCTGGGCAAGCGGCTCTGTCCGTCTACACAATCTATTCCTCTCATGATTTTATACACCTCCATAAGATCACCCCTCATCCTCCCGCGCTCCAGGGAATAGAGTCCCAGGCGGCTCAACCTCTCCCTATAGCTCAGACGCTCAAGTCCTGGCATCATCCGTGTACATTTTCTCTGCACCCTTTCCAACGTGACAATTAAGAGCAGGTTCTTGCACTTAGGTTGGTTGTGAATCAGCAAGCAAACAGCTTCAGTGCAGAATGGCTAACATTGTGCAGGCAGCAAGTGAGAACAGTCATGAAGACTTCATCACACACCAAAGATGAGGACCCTGCGGGTTTATCGGCTTCCTGGTGGAAGGGTGGTTGGTGGTGGGGGAAGCGAAAACCAGCGAAATCGACTTGAATCGACGACAGGATTCCAATGTGCAATGGATTAGTGCACTTGCTAACTTAACCTCAGAGGGGAGATTGCAGGTGGCGTTGGCGTTGAATCCGTGGATGTGTGATCCATTTGTGCAGAGCAAGGGGCAGGCAGTGAATGGAAAACAAGCTCGAGAAGTCAGGCTTGCAGTATGAAGCTGTGCGCTTTGGCGCGGAGCCGGCTCTACTGGTGGTGGTAGATGCTGGTAGCTCAAGTCCTTTCGTGTGGGTTGGATGGGAGAAGAACTGAGATCCAACATGGCTTGCGATTGCAGCATCTGCAGGAAAGATGCTTCTGAGTGGGAATATCGCAGTCGGTACCGGAAGGAGCCTGAACGGAAATTGACTTTGCAAACATTTTGAACATTGGAATACGATCTATATGAAGTCAGAATGGAGAATTGGAGGAAGGGCACCTGATATTTCGCTTGGGCAGCTTACAACCCAGTGGTATGAACATTGATTTCTCTAGCTGCAAGTAACCCTTGTTTTCCCTCTCTCTCCGTTCCTCCCTGACTAGCTTCACTGTAGTCCTGATTAATTTTACAGACAGTAGGCCTCGTTGTCACCTTCCTCTCAGCTAACAAGGAACCATTCTTCGTTTGCTTGAGCTTCGTCTGCTTTGATCTGTCCGTTTCACACCTTACTTTTCCACATCTCCAGTCTCCCTCTCTCCGGACTCTCGGTCTGGAGAAGGGTCACGACCCGAAACGTCACCCATTCCTGCTCTCCAGAGATGCTGCCTGTCTCGCTGAGTTACGCCAGCGTTTTGTGTCTTTTTTGGTAAACCAGCATGACTATATGGGCGGCCTCACAGCGCCAGTGACCCAGGTTCGATCCTGACCTCAGGTGCTGTCTGTGTGGAGTTTGCACACTGTTCTCCCTGTGACTGCATGGGTTTCCTCCGGGTGCTCTGGTTTCCTCCCACACCCCAAAAACATGCAGGTTTGTAGAAGAATTGGTCTCTGTTCATTACCCCTGGTGTGTAGGCAGTGGAGCAGAAGGTGGATAGAACTAGCATGTGTGATGGTGTGGGCTGAAGGGCCGGCTTTCATGCTGTATCTCTACACAAGAGGCTTTTGGATGGGCACATGGATATGCGAGGATGGAGGAACAGGGAGATTAGTTTAACTTGGTATCATATTAAGCATGGACATTGTGTGACAAAGGGCCTGTTCAGGGCCTGTCCCACTTTCACGACCTAATTCACGACCTTTTGTACTCGCGGACATTTTTCATCATGCTAGAAAAAACGCCCCGACCTACTTGATGCCACGAGTACCTACGACCTACCTACCACCTACCTACGACCTCGTGACGACCATGCTGTGTGAGTGTGAGTCCAGGGCAAACTCGGCAGAAGTCGCGAATTAGGCCGTGAAAGTGGGACAGCCCCTTTTCTGCGCTGTACTGTTCAATGCTCTGAACCAATCTGCATCGTAGTTCAAGTCGAGTTGAGAGATACAGCGTGGAAAGAGACCCTTCGGCCCACTGAACCCACGCTGACCAACGGTCACCTGTTCACTAGTTCTATCCCACACTCTAGGAACAATTCACAGAAGCCATTTAACCTATAAACCTGCACGTCTTTGGGACGTGGGGGGAAAGCGGAGCACCCGGAGTAAACCCGCGCGGCCACAGGGAGAACGTGCAAACTCCGCGCAGACAGCGCCCGTGGTCAGGGTTGAACTCGGGTTGGCCGGTGCGGTAAGGCAACGACTCTCCTGCTTGCCTCACCGTACTGCCCCAAACGTCAATTGCTGGCCTCCGCTCTTGCAATACGAAAGCTTTTTGCCTCCAGTCTAAGGGTTAACTGAGGAACACTTGTAAACATTCTTGCGCTGAGGAACATGCCCCACAGACTGGATGTATTGATGTGTATAATTACCCGCTGCTGGTGTAAAGCATAAACAGATGGATCAAGTGAATTTAGATTTAAATTAAGCATACGATACACTGCGATGTGATGAGTGATACACAATTATCCTTCCCATATGATGTTGCACAAAAACGTGAGCTAAATTAGAAAGAATATAACACCTCGCCAGCGGTCTGAGGACTTTGCAATCCACTGAACGATCTGTTCAGCGCATTCCAGTCTCACTGAAGCGACCAACTTGTGGATGAAATCCCATAATGATCACGTGGAGTTGCCTGGAGAGCCTGGAGAATGATGCAGTGGGTCCTTGTCACCGTTTGTCCTGAGCAGCTCCGTAACGGAGGACTCTCTCCGATTCACAGACTGTTCACAGGGACGCATTCAGAGACGGACGGACATCCAGTGCTGCTGGAAGGTCAACAGCTCGGTGAAAGACGCTCTTTGGCCGGCCCGAACCTTGTTGGTCTCCCAGCAGAGCGAGATGTCCGTCAGGGAAATGTTGCCGACCGGCCCGCTGCAGACTGCAGGAGTACGTGCTGAGGGACGCACTGAAGCTCGGTGCAGCCAACGCCAAGGCTCGGACCACAGTGTGGGGTCCCTCCGCTGCTGGACATTGGGGGGCAGAGTGTGGTGGAGACGCCCCTCAAACAGGGGAAGGAATATCACCCCAGGGGGCCACATGAGTGGCAAGGGTGCCGGGTATAATTATGGCTTTCGGGAACACCACCAAATATAATGCTAACGAATGTTTGTAGAGCCATGGAGAATGTCAGAACTTTATTCTGAATAAAGTTTATTTTCATTAAATCAGGTATCTGACATAAACCAACTTTTTAGTTTAGTTCAGTTTAGAGATACAGCGCGGAAATAGGCGCTTCCACCCACCGAGTCCTCGCCGACCAGCGCTTCACGTCCGCTAGCTCTATCCGACACACTTCTTCTTCTTGCGTGTGGCGTGCGCAGCCTAACGTTGTTGGACAACTTGTTCTATTTGATCGTCCGCGTGTGCACGTCGAGATGATTGCATTAGTCGAAACGGGGCGGACCACGTGAAGGTTGCAGCCTCCCACCCCTCCTACACACTGGAGACAATTTACAATCTTTATCGATGCCAATTAACCTACAAACCTGCACGCCTTTGGAGTGTGGGAGGATCGCGGAGCGCCCGGAGAAACCCCCGCGTTTACGGGGAGAACGCGCAAACTCTGCACAGGCGGCACCCTTCGTCGGAATCAAACCTATGTGTCTGGCGCTGTAAGGCAGCAACTCAACCGCTGTGCCACTCTGCTGCCCGAACTGAGCTAATTCACATTCCTATTCCATACTTCCTGACCTCAGGATATACTAGAGAGAGGGAGCTTCATGCACATCTCATCGTGTTTGATATGGTTGGAAGGACATGGGAAACCGAACACGACAGGGGCGCGACTGGTAGACTCGCGCCCCTGTCACAACGTCAGAGTGCCGGGTTCGACCCCAACCTCGGCTGCTGTCTGCGTGAGGCGTTTGCATGTCCTCCCTGTGACCACATGAGTTTCCTCTGGGTGCTTCAGTTTCTTCCCCACATCCGGTCAGTAAGATTCAATGAGATTCCCAAGAAAAAAACCCCACAAAATAACAATAGAAAAAGGGACATGTCGGATGGCGTAAGCAGGTTGGGCCAAGAGGCCTGTTTCCACGCTGTTTGACTCAATGACTCCATCCCAAAGATGTGCGGGACTTTACGTTAATTGGCGTTCTGTAAATTGGCCCTAATGTGTAAGGAGTGGATGGGGAAGTGGGATAACATGGGACTAGTGTGAATGGGTGATCAATGGCTGATGGTCAGTGTGGGCTTGGTTAGCGAAGGGCCTATTTCTATGTTCAATCGTTCAATCAATTAATTCAATCAATAGCTAGTAGCTAGTCCTGGGTCACTTCTGACACTTCTGACGCTGGGAGCCATTTTGGGATCTTGTCTGGGCAGGATAACGTTTTAGTTGATAGGTTTGTCTCTCTTTCTCTTCCCCCCTCTCTCTATCTCACTTTATCTCTGTCCCTCTCCCCCTCTCACTTTCTCTCCCTCCTATTTCATTTCGTCTTTCTCTCTCTTTCTCTTTCCCTCTCTCTCCCCCACACTCTCTTTGTCTCTCCTCTCGTTCTTTCTTTCCCTCTCTCTTACTCTCTCATACTCTCTCATACTCCCTCCCTCTTTCCCCTCACTCACTCTCTCTCTCTCGTTCTCTCTCTCTCTCTCTCTCTCTCTCTCTCTCTCTCTCTCTCTCTCTCGTTCTCTCTCGTTCTCTCTCTCTCTCTCTCTCTCTCTCTCATTCTCTCTCGTTCTCTCTCTCTCTCTCTCTCTCTCTCTCGTTCTCTCTCTCTCTCTCTCTCTCTCTCTCTCTCTCTCGTTCTCTCTCTCTCTCTCTCTCTCATTCTCTCTCGTTCTCTCTCTCTCTCTCTCTCTCGTTCTCTCTCGTCTCTCTCTCTCTCTCTCTCTCTCTCTCTCTCTCTCTCTCTCTCTCTCTCTCTCTCTCTCTCTCTCTCTCTCGTTCTCTCTCTCTCTCTCTCTCTCTCTCCCTCTCTCTCTCTCGTTCTCTCTCTCTGCAACTCATTTCACATCTCTCCTAAGTCACAGTACATTCCTTTCATCTTGTCTCCTTTGATTTCTGATTGAGATTTGGCTAGCGGTGTCAGTGACTGGAGTCGAGGAAAGAACAAAATTATCCTCGTGAGACTAATAGATGGTTAGGGATTTAGTCTGGGACGGTCCCAGGGAATCTGACCACGGTGGGAATAAATCTCCACAGAACTGAGTGGGAAATCTCGTTCCTGGAGCGACGGTACGGAATTTGCTGGGATATTGAAGCAATTATCAACATGCATCGGTAATGTGATTGATCCTCAGTTATCTCAGTGCCTTTTTAGCGTGTGAATGCTTAATGAGCTAGTCTAAGTTTCCTTCGTTTGTTGTTTTATTGGCCGGAGAGTTTTTGGTTCAATTTCATTCTCTAGAGGATTCGGCAGGAGAGCCAGGGCAGATCTCGGTGCAGTTACTGGAGAGGTGAGGCTCTGTCACAGCAAGTGCCTCAGAGCCACAGCACGGAATCAGGCCCTTTGGCCCACTGAGTCTGTGCCCAACAGCCATCCCCTTAGGCTAGCACCATCCTGCACACTAGAGACAGATCGCAAGTTTACAGAAGCCAATCGACCTACAAACCTGCACGTATTTTGAGTGCGGGAGGAAACCGGAGCTCTCGGAGAACAAACCACGCAGGTCGCGGGGACAAGGTACAAACTCCGTACAGACAGCACCCGAAGTCAGGATCGAACCCGGGCCTCTGGCGCTGCGAGGCAGCAGCTCCACCCGCTGCACCACCGTGCTGCCAATGGGAAGGTCAAGAGTGTTTAATTATCGTACGTACTGTCAACAGAACAATAAACTTCCTACTTGCAGCTGCATAATAGGCCTGTAAACATCATGCTCACAGATAACATCATAAGCTCAAAAGTTCACAAGTTCATAATTCATCGCAGCAGAACTAGGCCAATCGGCCCATCAAGTCTACTCCGCCATTCAATCATGACTGGATTCATCGTTCCCCCTCAACCCCATCCTCCTGCCTGCTCCCCACAACCACTGACACCCGTACTAATCAAGAATCTGTTAATCTCCTCCTGAAAAATATCCATTGATTAAAAATATCCACCACAGCCGTCTGTGGCGATGAATCCCACAGATTCACCACCCTCTGACGAAGGAAATTCCTCCTCGTCTTTCTAAAGGTACGTCCTTTTATTCGGAGGCTGTGCCCTCTGGTACCAGACTCTCCCACTGGCGGAGACATCCTCTCCACATTCACTCCATCCAGGCCTTTATCCAGGAATAATAAAGCAAACAACAAAAATCAATATATTAAAAACCCCCAATATTAGTGCACGTTGGCTTCCCGCCGCTGTTTCCACTGCAGGAGAGTTTATTATTTGATGCTAAGTATTTGGTGTGTCCTGGAATGGACTGGCAGGGGTAGTAGTGGAGGCAGATACGATATTAAAGAGGCTTTTGGACAGGCACTGGAAGTGCAGCGAATGGAGGGATACAGATCCTGTACAGGCAGATGGGATCTGTTTAGCTTGGCATCCTGTCCGGCACAAACATTCTGGGCCGAAGGGCCCCTTCCTGTGCTGTACTGGTCTGTTCTGTGTTCACTGTTCTGTGTTCACTGTTGTATGTTCTATGTCAGTAAAAAGGATGGGTGGTGGACTTCCTTTGTGACAGGAGGCGTTAGATCATCTGTTATGCAATTTTTATAGTGTATAAAATCAAGAGGGGAATAGATTGAATGAATGCAAATGGAAACACGGATCAGCCCACCTTGTGCTCTTGTATAAACAGCAGGGAACATTTTTTTAAACTGAATTTAAAGAGCGAGATAGAAAGAGAAAGAGAGAGAGGGAGAGAGGGAGAGAGGGAGAGAGGGAGGGAGAGAGAGCGAGAGAGGGAGGGAGGGAGAGAGGGCGAGAGAGGGAGGGAGGGAGAGAGAGCGAGAGAGGGAGAGAGAAAAAGAGTGAGGGAGAGCAAAAGAGAGAGCTAGAGAAAGGGAGAGGGCAAGAGAAAGAGAGAGAGAGACAGAGATGGAGAGGGGGAGAGAGGGATTTCGTGAGAGTGAAAGAGATAAAGAGTGAGAGAAAGAGAGCGAGGGTGAGAGGGAAAGATTGAGCGAGAGAAGAATGGGAGGGTGAGAGAGAAAGGGAGCGGGAGTGGGAGGGAGGGAGCATGAGAGAGAGAGAGAGAGAGAGAGAGAGAGAGATAGAGGTAGTGAGGGTGAGAGAGAGAGAAGGAGAGGAAGAGAGGAGAAAGAGACAGGGAGGGAGTGAGGGAGAGGAGGGAGAGAGGGAGAGACCCTGCGGCCATGTCTCATGGGCACAGCTCTGGGCAAGCTTCCATCCGCCACAGCCTGATTAGACTGTATCCCAAGTCATCTATTTATGTCATAACTATGGCTACAGCTGACCCTGGGAAGCTGTGCACACCCTTTCCCACGCTATCTGTGGCTCAGACACCATGTGTTGCGGGGTTCCTTCTCCAGAGCCAAATTCCCTTGTAGCGTTCAGTCCCACTGCTCTGCACATTCCTTTCATGTTTCAGCAGTGGGCGGAGATGAATCCGCTCATCTCTGCCCCCCTTACTCGCTGCAATCTCACCCCCTCCTGAGGCAGCAGGGCCACCAGCATAATCAAGGACCAGTCTCACCCTGATCACTCCCTTCTCCCATCAGGCAAGAGGTACAGAAGTGTGAAAACGCACACCTCCAGATTCAGGGGCAGTTTCTTCCCAGCTGTTATCAGGCAACAGAACCATCCCATCAACAACTAGAGAGCAGTCCTGAGCTGCCATCTACCTCAGTGGAGACACTCGGGGAAAGAGAACGAGAGGGGGAGAGAGAGAGAGAGAGGGAGAGAGAGAGGGAGGGAGAGAGAGAGAGAGAGAGAGAGAGAGAGAGAGAGAGGGAGGGAGCCATTCGCGGGTCCAGGCAGCGGGCGGTCGATGGTCAGGCTAGAGTCGGCTGCCTGCCCCTTTTCCGGGCCTACGTCCGTGCACGTGTGTCCCTGGAGCGGGAACATGCGGTGTCCACGGGGACTCTGGAGGCCTTCCGTGGGCGCTGGTCACCGCGTGGGGTTCAGAGTATTGTGAACAATGATTGTATTGTTGTACTATAATGTTTTTTTAATATAGTGCAATTTTTGATTATGGTTTGATGTGTTGTATTATATGATTGTGTCAATAAAGTTTTTGAAATTAAAAAAAAAAAAAAAAAGAGAGAGAGAGAGAGAGAGAGAGAGGGAGAGAAAGAGTAAGGACTATCTTTAACCGGACTTTACTGACTTTAACTTGCACTAAACGTTATTCCCTTTATGCTGTATCTGTACACTGTGGATTGTAATCAATTATAATCTTTCCGCTGACTGGATAGCACGCAAAAAAAAAGCTTTTCACTGTACCTCGGAACATGTGACCAAAAACGAAACTAAACTAAACTAACTGAACAATCGCAATACTGTCATCAAACCCACCAACAAGGGAGGTGCTGTTGTAGTCTGGTGGGCTGGCCTCTACTGTGCTGAAGCCAGGCGCCAGCTCTCGGACACCTCCTCAGACCCGAACATCACCCTGCAGACAAACACCAAGCCACCATCTCCCAGAACATTACCAATCTCATGGCCTCTGGTGCCGAAAGGAACTGCGGATGCTGGTACATACCAAAGATAGGCACAAAGCGTTAGGGTAACTCAGCAGGTCACCAGCATCCCTGGAGAAAAAGGATAGGTGACGTTTCGGATCAGAACCCTTCTTCAGATCCTTCTAGCCCGCCTGATGAAGGGTCCCGACCGGAAACGTCACCAATCAATTTTCTGCAGAGATGCAGCCTGACCCGGAGTTACTCTAGCATATTGTGTTAACTTGAATTTTATTTGATTTTCATTCATCTGGTGGAGCTGCTGCCTCACAGCGTCAGAGACCCAGGTTTGATCCTGACCTCAGGTGCTGTCTGCGTGGAGTTTGCATGTATTCCCAGAGATGCTGCCTGACCCGCTGAGTTACTCCAGCACTTTGTGTCTATTTTCATGACAACACACAATGGACATTAGGTGCAGGAGTAGACCACTCGGCCCTTCGAGCCAACACCGCCATTCACTGTGATCATGGCTGATCATCCACAATCAGTACCCCGTTCCTGCCTTCTCCCCATATCCCCTGACCGCTGGTGATGTCTCCCCAACCCTGCACTGCCCGATCATACCTCCTTCCGAAAAGGAACAAACAAGACTGTCCCGGCTGGCCCATCATCGCTGCTTGGTTCGGCCCAACTGAATTTGTCTCCAAATGCCTTGATTCCATTGTATTCCACCCTCCCCCCTCCAGTCACAGAGTCATAGGGTCATAGGGTCATAGAGTGATACAGTGTGGAAACAGGCACTTTGGTCCAACTTGCCCACACCAGCCAACAATGCCCCAGCTACAATAGTCCCACTTGCTTGGTCCATAACCCTCCAAACCTGTCCTACCCATGTACCTGTCTAACTGTTTCTTAAACGATGGGATAGTCCCAGCCTCAACTACCTGCTCCGGCAGCTTGTTCCATAGACCCACCACCCTTTGTGCTGTACGAGACACCTCACATGCCCTTCAACTCTTCAATAACTTTCAAAATCGGTAGATGTTAGTCTTTAGAGAAACAGCACGGAAACTGGCCCTTTGGCCCATCGGACCTGCGCCGACCGCTGACCGATACACTGGCACTGTCCTACGCATTAGGAACAATTCACACTTTTTTAACCAAATCCAATTAACCTACAAACCTGTTGGAAGGACCTGCATATGCTGGATTACACGGAGGATAGACACAAAATGCTGGAGTAACTCAGCATTCCGGTACTGTTGCATTCTCTCAGAGGCTGTGACCTCGGTTGGTCTGGCAATCCGGAAATTCGGAAAGGCTCTGGAACCAAGGATGCCGGAAAATTGCTGGTGGACCTGAGCCTTGAAAAAATATTGACCAAACTCACATCACTCTGTGTATATCAATGTAATCTGTCAACAAAATGCTTGCTGACTTTAAAACTAATTCATTAAAGCTGCTAGAATTTCCTTCATCCCAACTCTGGCTCTCTCTCTCTGGCTCATAAATCAGATTGTCTGAATCTGTTTGAATAAATTCTGGCAAATAGTTTAGTTTCATTTCGATTCACAGCGCGGAAACAGACTCATCGGCCCACCAAGTCCGCGCCGACCAGCGATCACCCCGTACATTAGCTCCATCCTACGCGCTAGGGACAATTTACAATTTTTACCGAAACCAGTCAGCCTACAAACCTGCACGTCTTTGGAGTGTGGGAGGAAACCGGAGCACCCGGAGGAAACCCACGCAGGTCACGGGGAGAACTCCGTACAGACAAGTACCCGTAGTCAGGATCGAACCCGGGCCTCTGGCTCCGTGAGGCAGCAGCTCTACCGCTGCTCCACTGTTCTGCCCTCGGACAATACTTAGAGGAGAATCTCGATAAGGGAATCCCTCGCCTTCAGTGAAAATATGTGACATTGCTTTACAATTTGGCCCGGCTGCGGGATTCAGTCACAACGTTTCCCAGGCCCCTACTCGTTCTGAAATACCGGGAGCCGGGAACCAAGCAAAGTGCCACCATGCTAGATCAAAGGGGGTCTGATTCCCAACCACAATGTAACAACTCCAAACATTCATCTGTACTGTACTGCTGCCAGATATCTCAAACATTTTAGTATATTAAATGGCTTGTGAAATTACAATATTAGTTATCTTCTGTTATATCCCTTCTATGAATATTCATGAGTATTCTAGAAACGTGATTGGTCAATCGGTATTCGATGAATAAAAAATAAATTGCACTAGCTGCGATTATGTTTTGCTATTTTCTCCTGGGCAGCACTGCGCATGCTCTTTTTACTCATTTCTTCCTTGGTAAAACTGCGCATGCTCAAAACTCGGTCACGAAATAAAAAATAAATTGCACTAGCTCCGATTATTTTTATTAGATGTTATGAAGGGATATAAAACAAATATACCAAGCTTTTAGTTCAAAAGTATAGTGGAAATTATCTATCTTCGGAGGGACTGTCAATAGTTACTATTTTTTATAAAAATAGTACTATGCCAGTCCCTCCTCAGATAGATAATTTCCACTATACTTTTGAACTAAAAGCTTGGTATATTTGTATATTATGAGGATGTATGCGTGTATGAGGCAGGCTGGATCAGAGTTTGGTTTTGTTTAATTTATTGTCACGTGTGCCGACGTACAGTGAGAAGCTTTTTGTTGTTGTGTGCTATCCAGTCATATGGTTTAGGGGCAGAATTAGGCCATTCGGCCCATCGAGTCTACTCCGCCATTCAATCACGGCTGATCTATCTCTCCCTCTCAACCCCATTCTCCTGCCTTCTCCCCCTAACCCCTGACTAGTTGTATTTACTGTCAAGTGTATTGAGGTACAGTGAAAAGCTTTGTTGTCGCGTGCTATCCAGTCATGTGTTTCAGGCGCAGAATTACGTTTGTGTCTCTCCCCACATTACCCCCTTCCCTCTCATGTCCATAAGTTCTAGGAGCAGGTTTAGGCAAATTGGCCCATCGAGTCTACTCCGCCATTCAGTCACGGCTGATCTATCTTTCCCTCTCAACCCCATGTTTTCTCCCCATAATCCCTGACATCCGTATTAATCAAACAAGCAGAAACCCCCCCGCCCCCCCCCCCCGCCCCCCGGAAGTCTTCCCGAAAATATGGCACCTAGGCTGGGCAAGGCATCTGGCAGCGGAAAAGCGATACATGGTCACATTGAGCCGCCCACAGTGTACAGATACTTGATCAAGGGATAACGTGAATAGCGTTGTCTTTGTTGGCTTTAGACTGTAGACAGCTTCAGACAGGCCCTTCGGCCCACCAACTCTGCATCGACCAGCGATCACCAGGATAGCGCACAGGCACTAACCCACACACTAGGGACAATTTACAATTTTACCAAAGCCAATTAACTTCCAAACCTGCATGTCTTTGGAGAGTGTGGGTGGAAACCGGAGCACCCGGAGAAAACACATGTGGTTATAAGGAGAACATACAAGCTGCGTACAGACAGAACCCGTAGTCAGGGTCGAACTCGGGTCTTTGGGGCTGTGTGGCCGTACCACTGTAGGTTGCCCAAATATAAGTTTTGAATTGATGGAGTATAAGGTTTAGTTTAGTTTAGTTTAGTTTATTATTGTCACGGGTACCGAGGTACAGTGAAAAGCTTTCTTGGTTGCGTGTTGTCCAGTGAGCGAAAAGCCTATACATGATTACAATCAGGCTGCCCACAGTGTACAGATACAGGATAAAGGGAATAATGTTAGTGCAAGATAAAGTCCAGTAAAGTTCAAATAGAGAGAGTCCGAGTGTCTTCAATGAGGTAACATAGAAACATAGAAATTAGGTGCAGGAGTAGGCCATTCGGCCCTTCGAGCCTGCACCGCCATTCAATATGATCATGGCTGATCATCCAACTCAGTATCCCGTACCTGCCTTCTCTCCATACCCCCTGATCCCCTTAGCCACAAGGGCCACATCTAACTCCCTCTTAAATATACCCAATGAACTGGCCTCAACTACCCTCTGTGGCAGAGAGTTCCAGAGACTCACCACTCTCTGTGTGTGAAAAAAGTCTTTCTCATCTCGGTCTTAAAGGATTTCCCCCTTATCCTTAAGCTGTGACCCCTTGTCCTGGACCTCCGCAACATCGGGAACAATCTTCCTGCATCTAGCCTGTCCAACCCCTTAAGAATTTTGTAAGTTTCTATAAGATCCCCTCTCAATCTCCTATATTCTAGAGAGTATAAACCGAGTCTATCCAGTCTTTCTTCATAAGACAGTCCTGACATCCCAGGAATCAGCCTGGTGAACCTTCTCTGCACTCCCTCTATGGCAATAATGTCCTTCCTCAGATTTGGTAGATGGGAGGTCATAAGGTCACAAGAGATAGGAGTAGAATTAGGCCATTCGGCCCATCAATATTCTGCCATTCAATCATAGGTTAACCAACACATTCCTGGAATCATTTTTGTAAACCTCCTCCAGACCTTTTCCAGAGCCAGTACATCCTTCCTCAGATATGGTGCCCAAAATTGCTCACAATATTCCAAAAGGAGCCTGACCAGCACCTTATAGAGCCTCAGCATTGCTCAATTTTTTTGTATACAGGCCCTCTTGAAATAAATGGTAGAGAAAGGTCAGGACCGTTCTCTTAGTTGGTGAGAGGATGGTTTAGTTGCCTGATGACAGCTGGGAAGAAACTGTCTCTGAATCTGGAGGTGTGCGTGTTCAAACATCTGTACCTCTTGCCTGATGGAAGAGGGGAGAAGGGGGAGTGACTGGGGGGAGACTAGTCCTTGATTATGCTGCTGGCCTTGCCAAAGCTGCTGTTTCTGTTTCACATACACGTTAACAGGATTGGGTCACTGTTAGTGTCCCACCAATTTTCCAGTTCTGTTAGCCAAACGCAGCCATGAGAAAAATATGCATAAATTCCCTTTTGAAAGATACATTTTCTTGTTTCGTTTTACGGACGGCTTCACAAATTGTAACAAAAGTACAACTGAGAGACAGCTCCGGAGCGGAACATGTCTGAGGATTGAAGTGAAGAACTAAGGCATTTTTGACATTACATCACACGACAAGTATGTATCCTTAACAGAAGTCTCACTGTATCCCACAACTCTTTTGAAGAGAAGCAACTTAGTGCCTTTTGTTCGTGAGATG
Source organism: Okamejei kenojei (assembly GCA_035221665.1). Classification (NCBI taxonomy): domain Eukaryota; kingdom Metazoa; phylum Chordata; class Chondrichthyes; order Rajiformes; family Rajidae; genus Okamejei; species Okamejei kenojei. The sequence continues at coordinate 27,428,916 of CM069152.1, read as the reverse complement.
GGGGAGGAGGGCCAGACCCGTGTTCGACAAAGACTCAAACTCGTAAACGTTTATGGAACTAATGCCTCCATAGATCGGGGCAGCCCGGTGGCGCAGCGGTAGAGTTGCTGCCTCACAGCGCCAAAGTTCCGGGTTCGATCCTGACCACGGGTGCTGTCTGTATGGTGTTTGTACATTTTCCCTGGGACCACGTGGGTTTTCTCCTGGTGCTCCGGTTTCCTCCTACATTCCCAAGACTGTGGGTTAATTGGTTTCAGTATAATCGGCCCTAGTGTATGGGATAGTGTATTGGTCAGCGCAGAGTTGGTGGGCCGAAGGGCCTGTTTCTGCACTGTTCATCTAAACTAAGCTAAACTAAACAAAACTAAGTTAAAATAAACTCAACTAAGAAGATGTGAACTTGTTTGAGTGTGGGCTTGATTTAAACAATACAAAGATTGACTTCCTCTCCGTTCCATCTGAGGGTGAGCTTATAAGACACAGAATTCACAAACTGCCCTTCCTTCGATTTCTTTCTGGATCGTATCTCCAGTCGCTCTGCGGCCTAACATCATGGAGCTGGCGGCCTTGCTCGAGACTGACTTTGAGCCCCACTGCTGGGCCGTTGACTTAACATCGGAGCCTGCGACCCCTTGCCTGGGATCGACATCGAGGAGCTCGCAGTCTCGGGTAGAGACTGACGTCGGGAAACTCCAAGCCGCAGGAGGTTCGACCAGACCCGACTCGGGAACCCGATCGCCCGGCGCGGGGAGCTGAGATCCCCCTCGATGGGGGAGCTTGACCGTCCCGATGTGGAGGGCTTGACCGCCGGCTCTGACCTCCCTACCATCGAGGGGATCTACCGCAGTCGCTGCCTCAAAAAGGCTGGCTGCATCATCAAGGACCCACACCATCCTGGCCACACGCTCATCTCTCTGCTGCCTTCAGGTAGAAGGTACAGGAGCCTGAGGACTGCAACGACCAGGTTCAGGAACAGCTCCTTCCCCACAGCCATCAGGCTATTAAACTCAACTCAAACACAAATCTGAACTTTAATAGCCTATTGCACTTTACAAGCTTATTTATGTGTGTTTATATATATATATATTCAATGGTATATGGACACACTGATCAGTTCTGTATTTATTGATGCCTGCAATATTCTGTTGTGTTGAAGCAAAGCACAAATTTCATTGTCCTATCTGGGACACAAGACAATAAATGCTCTCGAATCTTGAATCTAGAATCCAAGATCGCCCCAACGACGGAAGGTTTGAGTGCCCCCGACCACGGGAGAACAAAGAAGGGAAGAAGATTGAACTTTTTTTTAACCTTCCATCACAGTGAGGAATGTGGGGGAGTCGCTGAGGGGGATGTCCATTGATTTGGGTGTCTTTTTGCTCTTTATTGGTATGACCTAAATGGGAACATGTGGCCATAAACAAACCCTGAACCTTGAACCTCTACCCCATTGCAGACAGTGGACTTTCTCTGTGGAACTGATGCTCTACAGTGCTGAGATCTGTACACGGCACCCTGTATCTTTTCCTTTGCTCAATCTATTGTATTTGAGTCTGACTTGAATTTATTTTTAGATGGTGTCTTTGATCTGATTGGATCGCAGGCCTTTCCCTGTACCTCGACACACATGACAATAATAAACCTCAGCCTAATCCTCTCTTCCCATTTAATTACACCCCCTCCACCCTGTTGGAGACCTTCCCACCTGCTCTACACACCCAGTCAAGTGTCTTCACCCACTCTCCGCACCCCTGCTCCCCACAAACTGCTTCTGCTGAGCCGACATTCACTCAATTAACCAACTTCCAGTGATGGCAGACAAAATCTCTACAGACGCTAGTTTTCCAGCAGCTCACCTCTACCTGCAATGCCTGGACCATGTCCTCCTCTCAACCTGCTTTACTGCTTTCACTGAATCTTGCACATACTGTATATCCCCAATCTCCATAGAAACAAGGAATTGCAGATGCTGGTATTTTAAAAGAAGACACAAAGCGCAGGAGTAACTCAGCGGCTCAAGTAACACGTGTAGGAAGGAAGTGCAGATGCTGGCTGACACCAAAGACAGACACAAAATGCTGGAGCAAGTCAGTGGGTCAGGCAGCATCTCTAGAGAAAAAGAATAGGTGACGTTTTGGGTCGAGACCCTTCTTCAGGATGAGAGTCAGGGGGGAGGGAAACTACAGATATGAAAAGGTGCAGAACAAATCAGAGCCGGCACTGATGATCAATGAAAGGTGGAGCCCACAATGCTTCATTGTTGGCTGTGGAAGAGGTGATAACCAAGGGGTACGAACAGTGAAACTGGCAGGATGACGACGGTGGGGGAGGGACGGAGAGGGAGGAGATGTAAAGGTTACTTGAAATTAGAGAAATCAATATTCAAAGCGCAGGGGTTGTAAGCTGCCCAAGCGAAATATGAGATGCTGTTCCTCCAATTTGCATTTGGCCTCACTCTGACAGTGGAGGAGGCCCAGGACAGAGAGGTCGGTATGAGAATGCGAAGGGGAGTTAAAACGTTTGTCAACTGGGAGATCATATAGGTCAAGGCAGATTGGGCCTAGGGGTTCTGCGAAATGATCTCTGGAGAACATGGATAGATGAAATGGAATGGGCAGGAGCCTTCTGCAGGCTCTGAAGAAGGGTCCCAACCCAAAACATCACCCGTCCATGTTCTCCACAGATGCTGCCTGACCCGCTGAGTTACTTTGGCACTTTGAGTCTGAAATTGGTTAATGTTTGAAGCCCTTATTTTGCTGCTTTTGTGAATTAGGGATTTAATGTTAACTTGGCTGCTATTATCAAAGCCATGGTGATATTATCAATGACAATCTTAAGCCTTGATGTTAACGAGCTATTGTGCTGCATTTGATCTGCAATCTATTAGTTGTTGATGTGGAAAAGCAGGTGCTCAGGGCCTAAGAATCAGGAAGTCATGTTGCAACGTTGCAGGACATTGGTTCGGCTGCATGTGAGGTATTGTGTGCACTTCAGCTCGCCCCATTCATTCATTCATTCTAAAGTATTTACTTAACTGTGGAACTAAAAACGGTGCAGTGCAGGAGCAGGCCCTTCAGCCCACAGTGTCCGTGCCGAACATGATGCCAAGTTAAGCTAACCTTTGTTTTCATTTTGTTGTGTGCAGTTCTGGTCGACCCATTAGAGGAAGAATGCAGAGGCCTTGGCGAGGATAGACAATAGACAATAGACAATAGACAATAGACGCAGGAGGAGGCCATTCGGCCCTTCGAGCCAGCGCCGCCATTCAATGTGATCATGGCTGATCATCCCCAATCAGTACCCCGTTCCCGCCTTTTCCCCATATCCCCTGACTCCACTATCTTTAAGAGCCCTATCTAGCTCTCTCTTGAAAGCATCCAGAGAACCGGCCTCCACCGCCGTCTGAGGCAGAGGATTCCGCAAACTCACAACTCTCTGTGAGAAAATGTGTTTCCTTGTCTCTGTTCTAAATGGCTTATTCCCTTATTCTTAAACTGTGGCCCCTGGTTCTGGACTCCCCCAACATCGGGAACATGTTTCCTGCCTCTAGAGTGTCCAAACCCTTAATAATCTTATGTTTCAATAAGATCCCCTCTCATCCTTCTAAACTCCAGAGTGTACAAGCCCAGCCGCTCCATTCTCTCAGCATATGACAGTCCCGCCATCCCGGGAATTAACCTTGTAAACCTACGCAGCACTCCCTCAATAGCAAGAATGTCCTTCCTCAGATTAGGGGAACAAAAGTGCACACAACACTCCAGGTGTGGTCTCACTAGGGCTCTGTACAACTGCAGAAGGACCTCTTTGCCCCTATAGTCAACTCCTCTTGTTATAAAGGCCTACATGCCACTCCCCTTCTTCACTGCCTGCTGTACCTGCATGCTTACTATGCTTAGGATGCAGAAACGATTGATCAGATGCTGCATGGATTAGAGGGTACGAGCTATAAACAGAGGTTGGACAAACTTGGATTATTTTCTCTGGAACATGCAAACAAGACATGCAGGCTTATGTGTTTGTAAATTGCCCCCTAGTGAGTAGAATAGAACTAGTGACTGCTGGTCGGTGCGGACCTGGTTGGTGGAAGGAACTGTTTCCACACCTAGACTAAGCACTGGTGGGATTGGTGAGAATTTACTGAACGGTGTTCAAAAAAGGAATCTCACTGTACCTAGGAACATTTGGTTTAGAGATACCGGCCGTTCGGCCCACCGAGTCTGCAGCGACCAGCGATCCCCGCACACTAGCGCTATCCGACACACAAGGGACAATTTACAATTTTACCGAAGCCAAATAACCGTCAAACCTCCGGGTCTTTGGAGTTTTGGAGGAAACCGGAGCACCTGGAGAAAACCCACGCAGGACATGGGGAGAACATACAAACTCTGCACAGACCACACGTAATCAGGATAGAACCTGGGTCTCTGGCAGTGTAAGGCAGCAACACCGCTGCGCCACGTGCCATTGAACCATTGAACTTGACCCAACGGCTCTAAACCTTCTTCTCATTGATTGATCGGTTGTTGGGTTCCATCCATTATCTAGAACTGGCTGAATGAGTTGGGCAGCCGGACAGACCAAGAGGCCACGTCTCATTTAATCGTAGCTTCACCATCTTCGCCCGTCCTGGCCAGAGCAGTGCGCGGTGTCCTTTGCAAGCAGTGTTCACTGCACCATGACACCAAGGCTCCCTGCAACTTATTCACCACTTCACAGTTCCAACATGAAACGTCTGACGGTGATGGAGAGCAGACAGATTGTTCCTTCAATGATTTACCTGTCCTCCTAATGTTTAGAGTCTCATCGCTCAACCGTGAAGACAGCTTTGCGTACCTAGACACCATGACCTCCACGTGGGAAACTGCTCAGACTTTTGAGAAGAAATGTTCCACAAAGCCACCTCGATTCTGGCTGGAACATGTGCAAATCTTTGAACGCACAGCGTTTGATCATTCATGTAGTGAGCGTGAAATCCTGGCACATTCCGTACTCTATCTATTTGTTCCTGGGCCTGTCATCCCGCCGTTGAACTCCCAGCGGGTTTTTACGCGTCCTGGCCTCATTGCATGGGCTCAGAACTGTCTCCACTCTGCGCTCACTCCATCTACATCACCATCCCCTCAGCAAACTCCTGCTGTGATCAAATTAGGACACAATGTGCTGGAGTAACTCACTAACCCAGACAATCACACAAACCAACCTCCCACACACTGATTCCATCTACACCTCACCCTGCCTTGGCAAGGCCAGAAGCATAACCAAGGACAGGTCACGCCCCAGTCGCTCCCTCTTCTCCCCTCTCCCATCAGGCAAGAGGTACAGAGGTGTGGAAACGCACATCCCCAGATTCAGGAACAGTTTCTTCCCAGCTGTTATCAGGCAACAGAACCGTGCGGGGCCCAATTGGGAACTATTTTCATAGAAATATAAATAAATAATTATAAATGAGTCACGTGTCGTGAGTAATATGGCAGTCAGTCGGCTTTTTAAAAATCTTAAACCGCGCATGCGCAGATTGTTCTCTCGTAAAAATAAAAATAAAAATAAATAAAGTAACAATTCAATTTGCCCAAATCTCCTTCTTTCTGAATTACTGAATGGGTGGGGGGGTGGAGGGTTATGGCAGGTGGAAAGATGGTGGGAAAAACGGGAGCACACCGGGACAACATGAATCGGGTGTCATCTTATTGAATGACAAAACTAGTTCAAGGGGCCAGTTGGGGGGGAGAGTTCCTTTCACAGCGTGTGGGGAGTCTAGCCAGGGGTAAAGTTGCGGGGAGGGCAGGAGCGTTGAGAAGGAGGGGGTCGGGTTCATGCCAGTAACGTACTCACTCACTGCTGCTGTGGCGTTCCGGGCGCGGGGAGGGATGCAGCTCGCGTGGCTACGAGCGGCCGCCATCACAGGACAGCAGAACCGACTGCCATCTCAGCGCCTTCGGCCAGCCCGCTCACCTCTGGCAGTGCTCTCCGTCTGAACAGTGAGGGGACCAGCTCAAGAGCAAAGATTATAGAGTGGAGCGGGTCAGCGGGTGATGGATAACATCACAGCGGGCGGGGGAGCTGACTCCTGTGTCAGCGCGAACAAGAGATCAATTGAGGTTACTCGCACTGACATATGGAGTAAGCTCCTCCGCCCGCTGTCCTGTTATCCATCGCCCGCTGACCCGCTCTAGAGCTGGATGCTGGCATGATCCCCGACCGCCTCCTTCTCAATGCTCCTGCCCTCCCTGCAACTTTACCCCTGGACAGACTACCCTCACGCTGTGAAAGGAACTCTACCCCCAGCGGCGCTGCCCTTTTACAGCCACTTCCCATCAGCTGCTAGCAACGAGGGATAGACTTGGCTGCCCCTCAATACAGCAACATCGCTCTTGATGGCGCTGCACTGAGGGATAACAAAGTCTGTCTTTCTTGGCTAACAACCTAACATTCGGCCTCCAAGATGCAGGTACATTTCTAGCAATGTTACAACATTTTCCCATCAGATAAAGCATAAAAAGAAGTTTAATTTGACACCTAACTCACTTTCATATCTTCAGTATTAAAAACGTTATGGTCATTTTCATACTCGGAAATTAGCATCTTGTTCCCTATTGTTATTCCCTATTTTCATACTTGGAAATTAGCATCTTGTTCCCTATTGTTATTCCCTATTTTCATACTCGGAATTTAACATCTTGTTCCCTATTGCTGGAAAAGCAATAGGGAACAAGATGCTAATTTCCGAGTGTGAAAATGGTGCGATCGAGGTCAGTCAAAAGCCCATAACTTTCTTAAAAATTAAGAGAACTGAATGAAATTTTCAGTTAATATAGATTAAAGCATTCTGAAACAAATATACATCTTACTTGGATGACCTGAAATTAAAGCATATAATTATTTAATTACCTAATTGTAGCTAATTACAAAATCGACCGTTGTGACGGAAATAGTAATAAACACCCAGACTGCCTTGAAAATTCAAAAATGTGATATTCTCAAGATCAGAACTTTAATATTATTGTATTGTCTGCTGTAAGTCCGCAACAGATAGGTAAATAAATTACAATTTCTAGCAATAGACCAAGTCTTTATGGAGAAGATCAGTTGCGAGCTGATACATTGGCACATCATAGCCAGTAGCATCATCATACTCCTCAGATTGTAACCAATAAGCAACTCTGTACACCTTGTTTCTCCTCAACCTTTTGCTCTTCAAACTACAAGTTTTTGCTCTTCAAACCACGCATGACATGCCTTCCTGCCCACTACTTTCCCATTAACAATGTCCTGTAGATTCAATTTCTTAAGAAAAGGATATTTTTTGAAAATAGCCTAAGTATCCAAATAACAAACTAATCACATTCGCACAAGAATATAAAATGATTTTTAAATCTCACTGTCATGAATTTATATGCCAGATCAGTGATGGAAATGGGTTTTAGGAACTAGGGGTACACTAAGGTCCGTGAGGCTGAGGTTGGGAAGGAAGGGGGTGGGGAGGGGGGGTGGGGGTAAACGCTATAAGCCCACATGAGAAATGTTATCTAACTCTGAAATTGAAGATAGACTAAAGCTGGAGTAGCTCAGCAGGACAGGCAGCGTAGCGACTCTGGAGAGAAGACCCTTCTTCAGACTGAACTGAACTCTCGTCGGTGAGAGTACTTGTGATTGTCTGAAGAAGGGTCTCGACCAGAACCGCAATCCCTCTCCCCAGAGCCCCTGCCCGTCCCGCTGAGCCGCCACAGACAGGGAGTTGAAGGTAGACACAGGGGGCTCCACCTTCAACTTCAGAGCCTTCGCTCCATAGATGCTGCCTCACCCGCTGAGTTTCTCCAGCATTTTTGTCTACCGCAAAACGTCGATGATTCCGGGAATGCCGAGAGAGCTGGAGAGAGACGAGATGGGGAGCCGGAGAGTGAGGGCATGCGAGAGAGAGGGAGAGAGCGAAAGACAGGGAGACACAACGTGGGTCAGTAGGTAAATTGAAAGACTAACCTGCTGCACACCAAGAAGCTCACCAAGAAGAAGTCCTCAAGTTATAAGAAATTCTCAATGTGTCATCAATGCATTGATCCACATTCCTCAGTAAATGTAATTGTGTTTTGAACAAGTATTAATGACGCTGCGTTCCTTTAATACAATTCATGCGGCGTCATTAATACTTGTTCAAAACACAATTACATTTACTGAGGAATGTGGATCAATGCATTGATGACACATTGTATAACTACTTGTTAACTACAGGCTGTTAACAAGTGCTAACAGTAGTAGTTAACAAATCGTTTATGTCTGATGGCCGTGCAGCGTTTGTTATCCATGTTCGTTTTGTAAAAATATTCGTATGGCAAATGTTTTTTTTAAATCTTTATTTAACAAAGTGAATTTGTATTTCCGTACGAAATACGGAAAATTAAGGCGGGGCCCCTCTTAGGCGTGGGGCCCAATCGGGGGAAATCGGTCCAATCGGCTTAAGGCCGGCCCTGCTGTGGAGAGCTTGATTGTAATCATGTATTGTCTTTCCGCTGACTGGTTAGCATGCAACGAAAGCTTTTCACTCTACACGTGACAATAAACTAAACTCAAACACAGGTCAGGCAGCATCTGTGGAGAACAGGGACCGGTGACGTTTCGGGTCGGGACCTTTAAGACATTAGACTTTAGGCTTTAGAGATACAACACGTAAGCAGGCTTGTCAGCCCCCCGAGTCCGAGCCAACCAGCGATCACCCCATGCACTAGCATTATTTCACACTCTAGGGATAATTTTACAACGATCTTCACTACCAGGTGCTGTTTGCACAGAGTTTGCATGTTCTCCCTTTGACTGTGTGGGTTTTCTCCGGGTGTTCTGGTTTCCTCCCACATTCCAAAGACATACAGGTCTGCGGGTTACTAAATGTATAGGAAGGAACTGCAGATGCTGGTTAAACTGAAGATAGACACAAAATGCTGGAGTAACTCAGCGGGACAGGCAGCATACCTGTATCTAGAGAGAAGGAAGGGTGACGTTTCGGGTTGAGACCCTTCCTTAGACTGTAGGTTAATTGGCCTCGGTAAAATTGTAAATTGTCCCTAGTGTGTGTGGGATAGTGTTGGTGTGTGGGGGTCGCTGGGTGCGTGGACCCGGTTGGCCTAACGGCCTGTTTCCACGCTGTATTTCTAAACAAAACTAAAAGGATTGAGACCCAAAACGTTCCTTCTCTCCAGAGATGCTGCCTGACCAGCTGAGTTACTCAGCATTTTGTGTCTATCTTAAACACCTAAAAGTGGGAGTACTGTAAATAGTCACTAAATTGCTCATAAAAGGGTTTTCACAAGGTTTCCTGGAGGCTGTTAATAAATCTTGACGATATTTTCCTCTTGAAGTGGCTTGTCATAGATAACTCCCTCGGTGTGACTTGAATTGTACTCCTTGTTGTGGAAGAGCGAAGAGTGATTTTGACCAGTTTTCCATTGTATTTCACTCCACTCTGTGCCTGTGCAGTGGTAGTTTTGCTCACTTAATGGGCCGACGCGTTCAACTCCCCCGTCCGATGAGAACAACATCATGTTGAGGCAGCTGGTTTGTTTTGCTTTAATGTTGTTGGTGCCAGCAGGTAGGAATTACCAGGCAACGCCGTCTCCACCCCCTTCTCGCCGGCCTTTAACGGAATCGCTCCAATAGATCTGATCACACCCCTCCTGAATCATCGCAAGGCTTTTAGGCTCGGTAATTGGAAGCCTCGAAGATAGATGATTTGCAGGGTTCCTGGCAGCTGCTCCCACAGAGCTAACAGCTGGAAATTCAGTGCCTCTCCTCACGTCCTAATGAGCTGCAAAGAGGTCGGAGAAGATTTACGAGGATGTGGCCAGGACGGGAGGGCCCGAGCTATGGGGAGAGGACTTCATTCCTTGGAGCGCAGGAAACTGAGGGGTGATCTTGTAGAGGGTTTAGTTTAGTTTAGTTTAGTTTAGTTTAGAGATACACCGTAGAAACAGGCCCTTCGGCCCACCGAGACCGCGCCGACCAGCGATCGCCCCACACACTAACACTATCCCACACACACTGGGGACAATTTACAATTTTTACCGAGGCCAAACAACCGACAAACCCGCACGTCTTTGGAGTGTGGGCGGAAACCGGAGCGCCCGGGGAAAACCCACGCCGTCGCTGAAAGAACGTACAAACTCAGTACAGACAGCGCCCGTAGTCAGGAATGAACCCGGGTCTCTTGCACTGTGAGGCAGCAACTCCACCTCTGCGCCACCGTGCCGCCCCGAACTGGCTAAAGGCTGTTTCCAAGCTCACTTACCCCATGACCTTGACCCTAAACCTGGACTCTCATTCTGTTTGGCGAAATACAGTGATGAGTTTATTTGTGACCATTGCCCTTAGGTAATTGATAAGATGAATGTACCAAAGGCACAAGCGAAGGCAAATCAAAAGCCAGAGGGCATTATTTTAAGGTGAAGACTTAAGGAAAGATGTAGTAGGAACCTGAGGGGCAACTTATTCACTCAGAGGATGGTGCCACATGGAAAAAGCTGCCAGAGGAGGTACTGTAGTTGAGGCAGGTACAATACAAGATTTATAATACATTTGGACATATATATGGATAGGAATAATATTGTGGGATATGATCCAAATGGGACTAGATTAGGTGAGATATTGTCGGCATGGAGGAGTTGGGCCGAAGGGCCTGTTTCCATACTCTTTTACCCCATGCCTACAACTATAAACCTGCACAAATTTGCACAAATACGAGGATTAGTTTATTTTCAATCTTTGCCCTTGATGCAGGTTGTTACAGATACATGCAAAATGCAGTAACTTTATTCTTGCTTCTGGAATTGAGTTTGATTGAAGTCAACACTGTTGAATTACGTTCGACATTTAAATCGCGTGAAAGACAATGATTTTCTTGTCTCTTAAGCTGTTCTAATACATCTTTAATCCACGGTCTTCCTGCACTGCGTAATGGATTTAATAGGATTACTTTAATATGAACCTAAGGGGCAACATCTTCACACAGAGGGTGGGTGGTACGTATATGGAACGAGTTGCCAGAGAAAGCGTTGAGGCAGATAGAATAACAATATTTAAAAGACATGGTTTTTATGACATTTAGACAGGTAGATGGATAGTTTAGTTTAGTTTTGTTTCGTTTAGTTTAGTTTATTGTCACGTGTATCAAGGTACAGTGAATAAAGGGCCTGTCCATCTTGGCCATCATTTGCGCCTCATTTACACTTCATATGTAAAATAGGTCGACGTGTCGTCACGCGCGACGGTCGCGCGCAAATCACGCATCATCATACCGTCTGGTGCGCGTGTCGTCATTAGAATACCCTGCAGCGCGCGGCGACGCATGGTTATGTCACGGTGACCACGCGATACACATGAGACGTCGGGACGCAGCGCGCGACGCCAATGCATCAGCGTGCGTACCCAACGTGTCAGCGTGCATACGTGAAACGTCACGCAGGTGGCCCGCGAGGATTTCGTACAGGACGAAATCCTGGAGCGCCGCACGATACCGCACGCAACTCCACACTCCTCCACGCCTCTCCATGCGCCCGTCCCGCGCTACCCACACGCTACCTGTGCGTCACATCGCGTCGACCTATTTTACATATGACGCGTAAATGAGGCGCAAATGACGGCCAAGTGGGACAGGCCCTTAACTTTTGTTGTGTGCTAACCAGTCAGCAGAAAGACAATACATGATTACGATCAAGCTATCCACGGGTATAGATACAAGATAAAGTCCAGTAAAGTCCGATTCAAGATAGTCCGAGGGTCTCCGGTGAGGTAGATAGTAGCTCAGAGCCGCTCACTCATTGCTGATAGAATGGTTCAGTTGCTTGATAATAGCAGGGAGGAAACTGTCTCTGAATCTGGAGATGTGCGTTTTCACACTTCAGTACTGAGAACCAAGACCTCCGGGTTCAACAATAGCTTTTTTTCCAGCAACCATCAAGCTATTGAACACAACACAACACTAACTTCAGCAACCATCCACTGGGCCGACACGGTGGAGCAGCTGGTAGAGCCGCAGCATCACCGTGCCAGAGATCCCGGTTTGATCCTGACCTCGGGCGCTGCCCGTGTGGAGCTTGCACGTTCTCCCTGTGACCGTGTGGATTTCCTTCGGTGCTCTGGTTTCCTGCCACAAACCCTAAGATGTAAAGGTTTGTAAGTTAATTGGCTTCTGTAAATTGCCCCCTAATGTGTAGGGAGAGGATGCAGAGGTGGGATAACAGAACGAGTGTGAACGGTGATCGATGTTCGCTGTGTTGGTGGCTGAAGGGCTTGTATCTATGCTGTATCTTTCAATCATTCAGTTCAATGGTTGACACAAACTACCAATCTTTGATTTAAACCAGCATCTGAACTTCCTTCCAACACAAATCTGGACTGTGTCTTTGATTTCTGATTTGATATTAGTACCTAGTAATTCATTCCATTAATTTTTGGGGATTATCATATATTTTATCAGTGAATAGTGTATTTGCAGGCCAGCTATACAAGAAGTAATTTCACTGTTCCATTATCGGTACATTTGACAATGAAACACTTGGCTATCTCTTAACACTAACATGATTTATGTCCAGGGAGGAACTGCAGATGCTGTTTTAAACCAAAGATAGGCACAAACTGCTGGAGCAGCGGGGCAGGCAGCATCTCTGGAGAGAAGGAATGGGCAACGTTTCAGGTCGAGAATCGTCACCCATTCCTTCTCTCCAGAGATGCTGCCTGTCCCGCTGAGTTACTCCTGTATTTTGTGTCCATCCATAATTTATGTCCATGTGGAGTGGCAGAAGATACAGAAGCTTGAAAGCGCGCACCACCAGGCACGGGAACAGCTTCTTCCCCTCTGTTATCAGGCTTCTGAACGGCCCTTCCATAAGCTAGGATACCATCTGATTCACATTGCAGACATTGGACTTTGTCTCTGGAACTGGGGCGCTGCAATGTTGAGAACTATATTCTGCACTCTGTATCTTCCCCTTTGCTCTGCCTATTGTGCTTCACTTTGACCTCATTGTATTTATGTGCAGGTATATCTGATTTGTTTGGACTGCACACAAACAAAGCTTTTCACTGTACCTCCGCACACGTGACAATAGTAAACCTGAACCTGGTATTTGTGCTTCCTCACAGCGCAGGTGTCCCAGGTTCGATCCTGACCTTGGGTACTGTCTGTGTGGAGTTTGCACGTTCTCCCTGTGATCACGTGGGTTTCCCCCCGGGTGCCCCAGCTTCATCTCCTAATTCCAAGGATTTGTGCATGATTTACCACTTGCCCGAGACTTGCCCGAGAGAATCTGCGGGGTCAATCAGTGTCAAATGGGATTGGTTTTAGTTTGAGCTTTAGTGTCAGTTGTCGAATTACAGCACGGAAACAGGTCCTTCTGGCCCACCGAGGTCATGCCAACCATCCATCGCACTAGTTCCATGTTATCCCACTTTCTCATCCCCTCTCTACACACAAGTGGGAGTTTACAGAACCTAGTTCATCTACAAACCCACATGTCCTTGGGATGTGGGCGGATCCGGAGGAAACCAGGGTGAACATGCAAACTCCACACAGAAATCACCCAGGATGTCTGGGTCTTTGGATCACTTTTTAAATAGGCGTTTAATGGACGACCCAGACTCGAAAAGACCCAAGGGCCCGTTTCCGTGCTGTGACGCTGGGCTTTCACCTCAGCAACAATTCTTTCTTATCCTTTCTCCCCCATGGTTTTAGTCAAGATTACCCTTAAATTAACTCTGCTAATTGGCCCAACGCAATTGCCCAATTTTCCATGGAGGATTAGAAAATACCCTTTGTGCTATCTTTAGCGCATTGGTTTGCATGTCCTGCCAAGTTCCCATTTGCATTATTTAACAACCTTCTCCCTCCATCTAAAAATAACACTACTTCTGACCCATGGATTGAGAAAACAAGGACAGGATTTCAACTAAGGAAATGTGCGTAAGTAAAACATGCTATATTTGGATTCTTCAAATGAATTTATTGGAAAATATACATGGGTGTGTTGTGTAAATTGATTGGTTAATTTAGTATAACCTGCTTCACAATTAGTGTGTTTTTTTTTAAACTAAATGAAGTTGGTTTAATTTAGTGAAATGATTTGTTGCAATGACCTTATTCTCTTGCAGAGTACAGTGTAAGGATTTGTCAGAATGATGAATTGTGCTTAATTACAATATCCAATTGATATAATGCCAAAGCACTCTAGATCAAACGATTTAAAGGTATCATTAGAAATACTCCATAATAAAGTCATGGACCTCATCAAAGGGAACACATAAACCCAGCTTTCAATTTGTACCTTTCCTCGGGGGAGAGGGTGGTTCTGGACAGAAGTACTTCAAGCATCTATTTAAAGTACCAAGTGTAGAAAGGAACTGCTGGTTTATACCGAAGATAGACTCAAAGTGCTGGAGGAACTCAATGGGTCAGGCAGCATCTCTGGAGAAAAATGATGGGTTATGTTTGGGGTTGAGGTCCTTCTTCAGACTGAGAGTCAGGTGGGGAGGGAGTCTAGAGGTATGAAAAGGTTCGGAACAAACCAGAGCTGCCACCGATGACCGGGGAAAAGTGGAGCCCACAGATGGTCCAGACCTTCTGAAGAAGGGTCCCAACCCAAAACATCGGCCATCCTTTTTCTCCAGAGATGCTGACTGACCCGCTGAGTTACTCCAGCACTTTGTATCCGTCTTGTTTAAAGTAAGTGTCGTCTTTGAGAAGTGAAGAACTCAGGGGCTCTCTTGAGCTTATTTCGTCTTCCAAAATGGAAGAGTTCGGACATTTTGTTGCAACTTCACAAAACATTAAAAGGCACAAAGTTCTGGAGTAACTCAGTGGGTCAGGCAGCATCTCTGGAGAACATAGGTAGGTGATGTTTGGGTCGGGATCTTTCTTCAGATTGGTTGTAGTGGGGGGGGCGGGGGGGGGGAACGGGGGAGAAAGCTGGAAGAAAGTTGGGGTGGGACGCAACTTGATGAGTGATAGGTGGATACAGGTGAGGGGGAGAGGATTTGATCGGCAGATGGTGGACAAAAGCCAGAGATGACAAGACAAAAAGTTTGAGATGAGGGTAGAAGAATTGTGAATTATGAAACCAGAGGAAAGAATATAGGTGGAGGAAGATGAAGGGGAGAAATGGATGTGAATCCAGGAGGGGCACAGGGAAGAGAGCGGCAGCAGGAGAGAGAAGGGGGAGGGGGTGAAGGTGGTGTTTGCAGGTAAGTTACCTAAAATTGGAGAATTCAATATTCATACCGTTCAGAAGAATCTCAACCCAAATCGTCACTTATCCCTGTTGGTCAGGGATGCTGCCAGACTTGCTGAGTTAAAGCCCTGTCCCACGGTACGAGTTCATTCAATGAGGTCTCCCGAGTTTGCCCTGGTTCGAACTCGGAGATTTACGGTAATGGCCGCTCGTCGGTACTTGTGGTTCTCGTGGACATTTTTCAACATGTTGAAAAATCTTCACGAGTCTTCCCGAGCTTATCTGCTGCTAGCAAGTCTTCCCGAGTACCTGCCGTTAGCGTTACGAGCCGCTAAGAGACGTCCCCGAGCTCCGATGTACCCGCTACGTTCATTCTCCGTGCTTACCACGAGTTTGATTTTTTCTAAAACTCGGGAGAGCTCTTGAATGAACTCGTACAGTGGGACAGGGCCATTACTCCCGCACTTTAAGCTTTTTTTTGTTAACCAGTATCTGCAGTTCCTCGTGGCTCCATTTTACAGAACATCACATAGAGCAGACTTTTTCTTTTGTGCTTTGCTGAATGTTTATTTTTCTTTTTAAAGAAGTAATGCAAGAAATATACTTTATTCATAGAAGCAAAACCACATCAAGTCACAATCTCTAATTCTGTTCCCTTTGCTTTGAATCTTTAGTGTCCTGCAACCTCAGATACCGAGCTTCAGTTTCAAGTGGAGTCATATCCATCTTGACCTCAAGAAAACCCAGTGTCAGTTCAAAAGCATCAAGCATCAAACGCAAAGCAGTGCACACACCCCAGTCTACACTGATGGCGCCGAAGTAGAAATGGTCAAAGGTTTCGAGTTCTTAGGGATAAACATCAGCAGGATTTTTTCCTGGAGCAGCCACATCAGAGCGATGGCAAAGAAAGCACAACAACGCCTCGACTCCCTTTAGAAGGCTTAGCAAGTTCGGCGTGTCCTCAGCAACCCTCACCAACTTCTACAGATGCGCCGTGGAAAGCATCTTATCGAGTTGCATCAGTGCCTGTTTTGGGAACAGCTCCGCCCAAGACTGCAAGAAATTACAGAGAGATGTGGACGCAGCTCAGACCCTCACACAAGCCATCCTCCCTTCCCTCGACTCCATCGACACTTCACGCTGCCTCGGCAAGGCCAGCAGCATAATCAAGCACCAGTCTCCACTCCCTCTTCTCCCCTCTCCCGTCAGGCAAGAGGTACAAAATTGCGAAAACGCGCACCTCCAGAATCAGAGACAGTCCCTTCCCAGCTGTTATTGGGGAACTGGACCGTCCTCTCCCCAGCTAGCGTGCAGTCCTGGCCTCCCATCTATCTTATTAGAGACCTTTCAACTATCTTTAGTCAGACTTTATCGGGTTTCAATGTTAAACCCTGCCCTACATGTGCACTGTGGATCACTTGGTTGGAATCGTGCATTGTCTTTCCACTGACTGGATAGCACGCAAATAAAAAGCTTTTTATATTTTTACATGCGACAATAATAAACAAAACTAAATTAAACAGATACTTCACTCCATCTACTGTGTTCCATCTTCAGCTACAATGCGGGGAACTATATTCTGCAACCTGTATCTTCCCTTTTGCTCGGTCTATTAAACTCGGGTTAGCCTTGAGTGTTTGTACCTATAGCATTATCTGTGACTTGAGTTATCGGAGGGACTGGATAGATTTAACTTTTCTCCCTGAAGCAATTAAGACTGATGGGTGACCAGATAGAGGTTTAGTTTAATTTAGACACAAAATTGAAGGTGAGATATAAAAGATGTAAAGGGGATCTCAGTGGTACATTTTTTTACACAGAGAGTGGCTTACCGAGAACTCGCTGTCGGAAGTGATGGGGCCGGAGAGACCAATTAACCTACAAATCCGCACGTCTTCGGGCTGCAGAAGGGAATCAGCGGAAACCCACGCGGTCACGAGGAGAATGGGCAAACTCCACACAGACAGCAGGCTTCCGAGTTCAGGATTGAACCTGGGTCTATGGTATTCTGCCCGCTGCGCCAGCCTGACAGACATGCTGTGAGGCATTTTTCTTCCGGGCATCATCTTTTGCCTGAGTAGGAGGGGGAATAAAGAGGGGGAATAGGAGGTGAGAAAAGACCAGAACAATTCAGGGCTGGCATCTGATGACCTCTGGAAGGATGGAGCCCATCATGGCCCATTGTTGGTTGGGGAAGATGTGACAATGAAGAGATGACAAACAGGTAAAGCTGGAGTAACTCAGCGGGTCAGACAGCATCTTTGGAGAAAAGGAATAGGTGACTTTTTGGGTGGAGACCCATGTTCAGATAATGAAAGGATGCAGGGATGCGAAGAGCGGAACAGGTAGGGTGGGGAAAGGGGTGGGGGAGGGGGGTGAGAGAGAGGATGCAACAGTTATTTGAAATTGGAGAAATCAACGTTCTTACCGCTGGGTTGTAAACTGCTTGGGAACAGGGAGAGGAAGACTTGTTCCTGTTTGTTTTTTACACACGGTGACCGTCCATACCACAGTTAACAGAGTAGTTTGGGAAACAATTACTGGTTAATTGAATGAACTGTTTAAATATGGAAAGCTACTTAATTCCAACGTGCCGTGAAAGGCTCTTTCTTTCGGAGCTAACTGTGGTTTCAGTGGAAAAATATATTTTAAATTCACAGTGGAGCAGTCATCACTGCACCAGTGAGCAGGGTTCAATGCCCACCTTCGGTGTTGTCTATGTGGAGTTTGCATGTTCTTTCCCGTGAACACACGTGTTTCCTCTGGACCCTCTGGTTTCCTCCCACCTCCCAAATCCGAGCTGGTTGTTACGAAATCCCCCGCCCCCCCTCCAATTGCAGGATGGCGATAAGAGAACGAGGGGGAGTTAGTGGCTTAATAAAGCCAAGAGATCGACACAAAATGCTGGAGTAACTCAGCGGGACAGGCAGCATCTCTGGAGAAAAGGAATGACGTTTCGGGTCGAGGCCCTTCTTCAGACTCAATGGGTGACCTTTTGGGTCGAGACTCTTCTTCAGACAAAGTATGTGTGCTTTGAAGAAGTTCAACTCTCCATCCTCTCTCGCTGCTCCCCCTCTGTGATTCCTGCTGCGATTCCAACATGAAGAAGCCAAGAGGCTCGGACAGTCGATGCTCCCAGACCTCGGCTGGTAAAAACCTAATTAAAAATGAAAGCAATTCAAAATAATTAACAGTGACAGCATAATGATAACGATTATTTACAATTCATTTACTAAGAAGTCGACCATGCCATTGATCACGAATTCTTGCTGCTTGTCTCTGCCTCTTTGATTTATCTTTAATATCTGCAAGATGGAACAGCAACGGCAGGTAGCCCAAGGGAAAGGTTTTTTTAAAATCATTTAAGTTGAGTCCAAACATGTCCACTTGTGAGAGGAAAGAACAGTTTCTGAAGGAGATCTTACAGCCTTTCCCCAACTCACCGAGTGTTTTTAACCCTTCATTCCCCTTTTTATTTGTTGGATTAACTTACAGATGAAGAGGCGGCCTTTCAGACTATCTTTCCAGGGACAGCTCTCTGCAACGGCCACCCACGTAGTCCTGCTTCCCTTAGTTTTTCGAGGACAGACACAAAATGCCGGAGTAACTCAGCGGGACAGGCAGCATCTCTGGAGAAAAGAAATGGGCGACGTTTCGGGGCGAGACCCTTCTTCAGAAGAGTTTGAAGAGAGGGGACTGAAGAAGGGTCTCGACCCCAAACGTCACCGGTTCCTTCTCTCCAGAGATGACCCGCTGAGTTAATGCAGCATTTTCTGGTGTAAACCAGCATCTGCAGTTCCTTCCTACTCCCCTCATATTACCCACTGCATCACACATTCCTTCATTTTGAGGATTCAACCTGCTTCCAATTGAAAATTACAGCCACCCTACATAGGTTTAAAGACGTACAGTTTTGTAGGTTAATTGGCTTCAGTAGAAATTGTAAAACATCGCCATGGTGTTGTAGGATAGTGCTTATGTACAGGGTGATCACTGGTTGGCACGGACTCGGTGGGCCAAAGGGCCTGTTTCCCACGCTGTATCTCTTAACTCTTTAGTCACCTGTCCATGTTCTCCAGAGATGCAGCCTGACCCGCTGAGATACTCCAGCACGTTGTGTCTTTTATTATGGCAAACCAGCCTCTGTGTGGTTTGTGTCTCCACATTGCTCCCCATATCACTCCCTTCCCTCTCATGTTCTAGCAGTAGATTTAGGCCATTCGGCCCATCAAGTCTACTCAGCCATGGATGATCCATCCTTCCCTCTCAACCCCATTCTCCTGCCTCCTCCCCATAACCCCTGACACTCTCAATGGGTAGAGCGTTCACTAAACGTTTTGAAGCACTCACACCCCAGTAACGTGGCTCCGACCAGCTGCCTGAGTGCACAAGCACATTCCATCAGCCTGATGTAGAGAGGAAACCTAACCCAGCCGCCTGAGGTGAAAGAACAGTGTGCTAACTGGGTGTTCAGCCAGCCCTCCCCCTCCTCCGTGGCTTTGCACTGATTAATTCATGTTGGCTTCTCATGGTCCTCGTTACGACTGAGGAGGCAGTGTGAGCTGTCTGTCCCACACTGGCACCCATCCTGATCACACTCTTGTATCTGGAGCCACGCAAAGTGAATACTTTCCTTCCATCTGCTCGGTGAACATTAAACCTGCTGAATTTATCCGGGTTTCGTAATTCACAGGAGCAGAATTAGGCCATTCGGCCCATCGAGTCTACTCCGCCACTCAATCATGTCTGATCCATCTTTCCCTTTCAACCCCATTCTCCTGCCTTCTCCCCGTAACCCTTGACAATCTAATCAAGAACCTATTAATCACAACCTTAAAAACACCCAATGACTTGGCCACCCCAGCCGTCTGTGCTAATGAATTCCACAGATTCATCACCATCTGACGAAAGAAATTCAGGTTCATAAGTTCATAAATGATCGGAACAGAATTACGTCATTTAACCCATCAGGTCTACTCCACCATTCAATCATGGCTGAACTATCTTTCCCTCTCAACCCCATTCTCCTGCCTTCTCACCATAACCATCACACCTCTACTGATCTGTAAATCTGCACCTTAAAATTACCCAATGACTTGGCCTCCACAGCCGTCTGTGGCAATCAATTCCACAGATTCACCACCTTCTACCTAAGGAAATTCCTCCCCATCTCTGTTCTAAAGGTACGCCCTTATATTCCGAGGCTGTGCCCTCTGGTCCTTGACCCTCCCACTACTGGAACCATCCTCTCCACATGTGCTCTATCCAGGCCCTTTTCTGAGTTTCAATGAGATCCCCCCCCCCTCAACCTTAATTCCAGCAAGAACGGGCCCAGTGCCATCAAATGCTCATCATACGTTAACCCAAGTGCGCAATCGCAAGGTGAACGCAAGCACACATTTGACTGTGTACACACTGATCCAGAGATGTATGTACACAAATGTGTACACATGTATGAGGGCCAGAGGACATAGGTTTAAAGTGAAGGGGAAAAGGTTTCCTTGGAATCTGAAGGGGTAACATTTTTCACACAAAGGGTGGTGGATGTGTGGATTGAGCTGCCAGAGGAAGTCATTGAGGCAGGGACTATCCCAACATTTACGAAGTAATTAGACAGGTTCATGGATAGGACAGGTTTGGAGGGATATGGACCAAATGCTGGCAGGTGGGACCAGTGTAGCTGGGACAAATTGGGCGGAGTGGGCAAGTTGGGTCGAAGGACACTGTATCACCCTATGACTCTATGACTCTATGCATGTTCAAATGTATGTATGTGTGTCGTTAGAACATAGAGCATGGAACAGCACAGCACAAGAAAGGCTCTACGGATTGCAATGTCTGAGGTTTTTAAGACCTAAGGAGTTAAGTAACCAGAATTAAGGCCAAGGCTCAGCTGTGATCTAGTTGAGTGATAGAGCATTTTGAAGAGATGGATTAGCTTGTTCTGTTCCTGTGCAATTAGAACAGGAAAAGGCCCTTCGGCCCACAATGTCTGTACTGAACACCTGCATATTTGACTGTATGTACATGTGTATGTAGAACATAGAGCATAGAACAGGACAGAAGATAGACACAAAATGCTGGAGTAACTCAGCGGGACAGGCAGCATCCCTGGAGAGAAGGAATGAGTGACGTTTCGGGTCGAGACCCTTCTCCAGATTGATGTCAGGGGAGAGGGAGATGCATAGGTAAGGAAGTGTAGGGTGTGAAAATAAGACAAAGGGAATGGAGAGCAAGGTAAAATGATCTCCAGTACAATGTCTATGCCAAACATGATGCCTAGATAAACTAATCTAGAATACACATTGAAAAAAATGGATCCATGTCGTATGGAGCTTCTACTCCAAGGCTGGTCACCACTCCCAAATCATAGCTTCCTTTCGCTTCCCGGAGAATAATTGCTTCACAACTCTGAGCTTCCATAAATCACATGAAAGTTAATGGGAGGAATTTGGTCAAACTTTGAAGTTAGCAGTGATCTGAATAGCTGGATCGAGATGAAATGCTTCAGGCAACATTCCACTGAACATGTCTGAAGAATGGCAACTCAGCAAGACGATTCGAGTGAGCCGTGATTTTTATTTCCTATCCAAGTGAACGGACCTTTCTCTCTTTCTGCAACATTGGTCGTGGGTTCGATATGTCAATGCATAACGGCACGGTGGCGCAGCGTTGGAGCAGCTGCCTTACAGCGCCAGAGACCCGGGTTCCATCCTGACTACGGGTGCTGTCTGTACGGAATTTGTACCGTTTCCCTGTGACTTGGTTCCCTCCGGTGATCTGGCTTCCTCCCACACTCCACAGGTTTGTCGGTTAATTGGCATTGGTAAAATTGTAAATTGCCCCCGGTGTGTAGGACAGCGCGGGTGTACGGGGTGTGGATTCGGTGGGTCGATAGGCCTGTGTCCTCCCTGGATCTCTACAGTCTGAAGTCTAAAGTCTGAATTATATTCCCTTGACCTTTTATGGGTGTTAGGAAGAGAGCATGTTGACTGGTTGCATCACGGCCTGGTTCAGCAACTTGAACGCCCGGGAACAAAGAAAACCACAAATAGCGGGGAACACTGGCCGGTCCACCGCGGCTACTGACCTACCTCCCCGCCATCAAAGGGATCTACAGGAGTCGCTGCCTCAAAAAGGCAGCCAGCATCATCAGAGACCCACACGCCCTGGCCACGCTCTCTTTTCATTCCTGCCATCCGGAAGAAGGTACAGGAGCCTGAAAACTGTAACGTCCAGGTTCAGGAGCAGCTTCTTCCCTACAACCATCAGGCTATTAAACACTACAAACTCTAAATAAGCTCTGAATTACATGGACTTTTTGTCTTTTTGCACTATTATTGTTTCATGTATGTATGATGCATGTATGTGTTTGTGTGTATGTCTGCATAAACCTGTGTGTGTCAATATATGTGTGTGTTTATATTCATATATATATATATATATATAATATAACAAACAAAATGAGTTCACTATATATATATTTACAGAGTACTATGTGTACATATTCTGTTGTGCTGTTATAAGTAAGAATCGTTCTGTTCAGGACAATAAAACACTCTGGACTCACAGACATTATGGGCTGAAGGGCCTGTTCTTGCGCTGCCCTGTTCTATGTTTCATTACCGAGGGCAACCATGGTAACATAGCTACTTGGCAGGACGGTGCAATGCTATCTTACAATAACAATGAGACATTTAGCCAGTCTGTGCTTGTTAGGCTGATTTCACCGAGAACATTCAGAAGAATCATACTCTGCAGAGAGTTAAGCTGCTTATGTATATACGAGGCTGTTCACAGGCTCTGTGGCCTGAGCTACAGGGAGAGGTTGAGCAAGCTAGGACTCTATTCCTTGGAGCGCAGGAGGATGAAGGGTGATCTTAGAGGCGTACAAAATCATGAGAGGTATAGACCGTGTAAATACCCAGAGCAGGGGAATCGAGAACCAGAGGACATCAATTTAAGATGAGGGGGGGAAAGATTTAATAGGAACCTGAGAGGTCACTTTTTTACACAAAGAATGGTGGGTATATGGAACGAGCTGCCAGAGAAGGTAGATGAGGCAGGTACTATCGCAACTTATG
>CM069152.1:27398126-27400626 GCA_035221665.1 Okamejei kenojei | reverse complement strand
TATTGAACTTTGTCTTGCTTCCGGTGTTATAAGTACTGCGTTTCCAGACCTGTTATGCTGCTGCACAGAAGAATTTCCTTGTTCCATTTTTGGTACATTTGACAATTAAACACCCTTGACTCTCGTGAGGTACAAAATATTGAACAGATCACCGGGTTTAGTCCCATTGATTGAGGGTTTGTAATGTTAGACCACAAAACCAGAAGACATAGGAGTAGAATTAGGCCATTCAGCCCATTGAGTCTACACTACCATTCAATCATGGCTGATCTATCATTCCCACTCAATGCCATACTCCTGCCTTCTCATCGTATCCTTTGACGCCCTTATTAATCAAAAACCTCGGGGGGGGGGGGGGGGTACAGTGGCGCAGTGAGGGAGTTGCTGCCTAACAGCGCCAGAGACCCGGGTTCGATCCTGACCTCAGGTACTGCCTGTATGTTCTCCCTGCAACCTCGTGGGTTTTCTCCGGGTGCTCTGGTTTTCTCCCACACACCCAAGACCTGCAGGTTTGTAGGTTAATGGGCGTGAGTAAATTGCAAATTGTCCCTGGTGTGTGGGATAGTGCCAATGTACGAGGTGATCACTGCAGGCTCGGTGGGCCGAAGGGCCTGTTTCCACGTCGTATATCTAAAGTCTAATCAAGAACCTGCCGCTCTCAGCCTCAAAAGTACCCAATGTCTTGGCCTCCACAGACATCCCTGCGCTAAAGTCTGAAGAATGGGTGGGGTTTTGATTGAACCGGCTGGTCTGAAAGTCACAGCCCTGGCTCAGTGGAGCTACCTGCCCACGGTGACCCAGGTAAATCCTGTCCTTAGGGACCAGTTTCCAAGAAAGAACAGGTTACACGTTGTGCTGTCTCGATTTCATTCATAGCCGTTTTTTTAGAAAAAACCTCAATAAAGAGCCCTTTGTTGAAAATAAGAGTTCTTTATTTACCTTGTTGGCACAATGAGCCTTTTAGTGGCTTGCATCCGTGATACAAAGGCAGGAGCATATAATGTTTAAACTCCACTTCCTGTTTCTGTCACCTGTTCCTCCGCTATCTCTGTTCTATCAGCGTGCAACTTGTCTGGGAGAGTCAAATAGTCATACAGCACCGAAACAAACCTTTCAGTCAGACGTTTCCATGTCCCCTTATAAAACAGACCCAACAGTACACAAAGTGCTGGAGTGCCTCAGCGGGACAGGCAGCATCTCTGGAGAACATGGATAGGTGACATTTGGGGTTGAGACCCTTCTTCAGACCCGAAATGTCCACCCATCCATGTTCTCCAGAGTTGTTGCTTAACCTGCTGAGCTAAGGGCCTGTCCCACCACGACGGCATGCGGCGAGCGCGACCTAACGTGGTCGCTTGAGCCGTACAGCCTCGCGGGGGCCGGTCCCACTTCGATCGCCGGAGCCGTATGGAGTTGTGCGGGGCTAGTCCCGACATCGCGCGGGGCTCCGAAAAACTGACACTGTTCAAAAATCCCGCGCGGCAATGGCCTGTCGGCCCGCAGCCGCATTGAGGACGTACGTAGCGTCTCGATGCCGTACGCAGCGTCTTGACGCCGTACGCCTAGCGCGTGGCGTTGCGCGATGATGTCACCGCCCCGCGTGCCGTTGCGTGATGACGTCACCACCCGACGCCGTGCGACATCCAAATTCAGCCGGCCCGCCTCCTGCCCAGCTGATTGGTGAGTATGATGTCGGGACCAGCTCCATACGGCTCCGCGGTTGGAAGTGGGACCGGCCCCGCGAGGCCGTACGCCTCAAGCCACCACGGTTTAGTCGCGCTCGCCGCATGCAGTCGCCTGCTGGTGGGACAGGCCCTTTACTCCAGCACTTTGTGTCTTTCAATAGACACAAAATTGCTGGAATAACTCAGCAGGTCAGGCAGCATCCCTGGAGAAAATGGATAGGTGATGTTTCGGGTCAAGACTATCTTCAGACTGATTGGCCTAAAATAAAACCACCCTACCTGAGATCATCCGTCGGAGGGCCTGATATGTCCTGGTCTTTCCTTGTTTCCAGCTTTCCCGCCTACAATCAGTCGGAAGAAGGGACCCAACACAAAACGCCACCAATCCATATTCTCCCGAGATGCTGCCTGACCCGCTGAGTTGCTCCAGCACTATGTGTCTTTTTTGGTAAACCGGCATCTGCAGTTCCTCGTGCCTTCTTCTTTGAAATGTCGATATTGCTCCTGCCTCAACGTGTTTCCCCAGCAGCACGTTCCATGTACCCACACCCTCCGTGAGGTGGAGTTGTCCCTTTCACCTTAAGCCTACACTCTCTAGTTTTTGAAAACCCATTCCTTGAGATAAAGACCCACGTGATGTTTATACGTCTCTATTCACTGTTCAGTTTGTTATGCTGCAAGAAATAGAGAGGGTAGACATTCAAAACCTTTCTCCCAGGGTGGAAATGGCAGGGCAGAGGGCACAGCTTTACGGTGAGAGGGGCAGAGTGGATTGGAGATGTGTGGGGCAAGATTATCGCATGAGAGTTGGGTGC
>CM069152.1:27338126-27393126 GCA_035221665.1 Okamejei kenojei | reverse complement strand
AATCAAAGGCTGAGATCCCACAGAGTACAAGGGAAAGTAAGTCACCGTCAGGGAGGAAAGGGAGAAGCAGTTTTACTTCTGAGTCAGAAGGTTGTGGGTTCAACTCTCATGCCAGATGCTTGATTGCTTAATCCAAGGCGTGACAACCTAGTCCACACCTAAAACATGCTGACACATTGCACAAAGGCACGGTGTGTCTTTCAATGAGGGGCACAGTGTTAGAGCCACTGCCTCACAGCGCCAGAGACCCAGGATCGATCGGGACCTCGGGTGCTGCCTGTGTGGAGTTTGCACATTCCCCCTGCGAGTTAATCCAGCATTTTGTGTCTTTCCTTTGATCAGCAGAGTCCAGTGGTTATCAAGAACTAGAATCCATTGGTCTTAGCGTGGGTTTCCTCTGGGTCCTCCGGTTTCCTCCCACATTCCAGAGAGGCACCTGGCTAGGGCGCCATCTTGGCTCGCAAGACCGATACCAACCTTCAAGACCCAAGAAATGAATAATGCTTAGAAGGGGAGAAATGTTAGAATAAGGGGTTGCAAAGAACCTGTGCTGGCAATATGACTGTCCTTTAAGCATGTAGTACTAAGAAGGTTTGCTAATTAGTATCTAAAATGGGCAGGTTGTCTTAATGAAGAAAGGCTAAGCTCGAAGCCGCTGGAGTTTACAAGAGTGAGAAAGGACTTGATTGAAACATTTGAAATCCTGATTGAAAATAAGATGAAACAAGGAATTGCAGATGCTGGACTCTTGAGCAAAACTCAAAGTGCTGGAGTAACTCAGCGGATCAGGCAGCAACTCTGGAGAAAATGGATAGGTGACGTTTTCAGTCAGGACCCTTCTGCAGACGGAAAGCTGGAAAAGAGCTCCTCACCACTTTAAGAGTCTGAAGAAATGTCCCGACCCAAAACATCGCACATCCATGTTTTCCAGGGACCCGCTGAGATACTCCAGCACTTTGTGTCTTTTTTCCTTCACTACTTTGTTTGCTTACACTGCCACCATGTGTTCGGTGAGGTCTGAGCATTATGTCGCCTTCATGTATCCTGCATTCCCGATTGTTTTTGAAACACCCAAAAGAAGATAATAAAAGGAATCATGAACAGGCCGTTCGGCCCATTGAGCCTACTCTGCCCTCCCATCAGATGCAGCAGACCTTTGACCTTAAGCCCACTTTTTCCACTACGCTAGATAGAATGGACATGGAAAGGATGTTTCCACTAGAGGGAGAGTCCAGGACCAGAGGGCACAGCCTCAGAATAAAAGGACCTACCTTTAGAAAGGTGATGAGGAGAAATTTCTTTAGCCTTAATCTAATTCTTAATCTGTGGAATTTGCTTCTATGGATGACAGTGGAGGCCAAGACACTGGGTATTTTTAAGGCAGAGATTGATAGGTTCTTGATTAGTAAGGGCATCTAAGGTTACAGGGAGAAGAAAGGAGAATGGGGTTGAGAGGGAAAAACAGATCAGCCATGATCGAATGGTGAGGTGGACTCGCTGGGCTGAATGGCCTAATTTTGATTCTGATGTCTTATGGTATCTCCATCAGATTTACGGATTATCCATAAACTCTTGATGCTCTGAATGGCTGATCATCCCAAACTCCAGGGCAAAAAACGTCCAACAACTTACAATGTTCTGGTGAATAATTGTGCCTCATCTCAATTATTAATGAACAAATCTTCTCATCTATAAATGGTGCCCTTGGTTTCTAGACTTCCTGCCCAAGGAGACAGCCTCTCACCACTCACACGCGCAACCTCATTTACCTCAATGACATCACTTTCCATTCTCCAAACTCCCCCAATCTTACTCATTTCCACATGAGAGGATAATTCTCTTTCTTTCCCAATAGTTAGCCTGGTGGATACCAGGCAGACTGATACTATTCCAGTAAAGTCCTTTCGAATGTATACAAACTGAGACTGCACTCAGTGGAGTCATAGATACAGTGTGGAAGCAGGCCCTTCGACCCACCTTGCCCACACCGGCCACCAAGCCCCAGCTACACTAGTCCCACCTGCTGGTGTTTGGTCCATATCCCTCTAAACCTGTCCTATCCATGTACCTGTCTAGCTGTTTCTTAAAGGATGGGATAGTCCCAACCTCAACTATCTCCTCTGGCAGCTTGTTCCATACACCCACCACCCATTGTGTGAAAAAGCTACCCCTCAGATTCCTATTAAATCTTTCCCCTTCACCATAAACCTATGTCCACTGTTCCTTGATTCACCTACTCTGGGCCGGAGACTCTGTGCATCTACCTAATCTATTCCTCTCGTGATTTTATACGCTTAAAGTGTGATCCCTGAAGAAGGGTCCCAACCCGAAACATCACCCATCCATGTTCTCCGGAGATGCTGCCTGAGCCGCTGAGTTACTCCAGCATTTTGCATCTATCTTCGGTGCAAACCGGCATCTGCAGTTCATTTCTACTATGCATGCAATCTCACCAAAGATTGATACAGCCAGAATATAATCTAATCTGTCCAATTAGGTGTGTTGACTTCATGGAGAATGATTTTGTGTAAGGGTGCAATTTCCCCATCTATTACTC
This sequence comes from Okamejei kenojei, assembly GCA_035221665.1. NCBI lineage: Eukaryota > Metazoa > Chordata > Chondrichthyes > Rajiformes > Rajidae > Okamejei > Okamejei kenojei. Next base: position 27,390,569 of record CM069152.1, on the reverse strand, counting down.
TCATGATCTTATACACCTCCTGGAAATAAAGTCCTAGCCTGCCCAAGCCCTCCCTCAAGCTCAGGCCCTCGAGGCCTGGCAACATCCTCGTGAATCATCCCTGCACCCTTTCCAGCTTGACCACATCTAGGAAGGCTGCCATGAGAAACGGAATGCACAACAGTAGACGTGTCACACTTGTGCGGCAGGTAGAGCTGCTGCCTCACGGCGCCAGAGACGTGAGTTTGATGCAGACAACGGGTGCTGTCCGTGCAGAGTTTGCACGTGATCTTCCTCTCGTGATCTTGTACAGCTCTACAAGATCATCCCCACGGCGCCAGAGTACCAGGTTCGATCCCGACTACGGGTGTTGTCTGTATGGAGTTTGTACGTTCTTCCTGTGTCTTGCATGGGGGGGTTTTCTCCGGGTGCTCCGGTTTCCTCTCACACTCCAAAGGCATACAGGTTTGTAGGCTATTTGGCATGGTAAAATTGTAAGTTGCCCCAGGGTGTGTAAGATAATGTTAGTGTGCGGGGATCGCGGGTCGGCGCTGATTCGGTGGTAGTATCTTGAAAACTAAAACTAAAACTTCATTGGCTGAGATGTCCTTTGGTACACGCTGATGGGGACATGCAAGGCATCGACTCAAATGCAAACCCCTCTTCTTTCCATTGTTATTGGGCAGGCAAGCAGCCTCTTCCTCGATACCAATGTGTCTGGTAGCTTCACCCGTGTTGCTTGGGATCAAATACCAGACACATTGCACAAATGGAAGGAGAGAGTTTCCCAGCACTGAGTCACCCACGAAAGATCTTGCATAAGTTTGGCCACAATGTGAAGTGTGAGTCAGGAACAGGCAGCTGCAAAGCTAGACCTTGAACCGCGCGGGACATCTGTGTCTTTGCTTACTGAGGCCGGGGTCAGACTGCAGCAGAGGGATGCTGCCAGCGTGTACTCTCCGTGTGAAATGAGCAGCAGAATGGGGAGGGGTTGCTTACATGATGGTCTCAGGAGTCCGACGTCACATTGTTGACAGACCTAACATTGCGGAGGCTGTCCAACAATGTTTCTGCCCATCTGGAACATCATGATGTTCCTGCCGTTCCAAGCTTGTCCTAACCCTGGATCCCATCCCGATTGCTGTCCCCACTGCGATCCCCAAACCTAATCCAAAACAGGTACAGGTCCACCACTGATTTTCCGGCACCCTTGGGCCCAGAGCCTTTCTGGATTATCGGATTTGCCGGACCAGCAGAGGTCACGGCCTTGAGGGGCCGAAGTATCGGCTACACACCAGGGACAATTTAGAATTTTCACTGAAGCCAATTAACCTACAAACCTGTACGTCTTTGGAGTGTGGGAGGAAACCAGAGCACCCGGAGAAATCCCACGTGGTCATGCAAACTCCATAGTCAGGACCGAACCCGGGTCTCTGGCTCCGTAAGGCAGCAAATCTACTGTTGCGGGCCTGGACTACACCAGGGAACTCTACACTCTTTACTCAGAGAGGCTGATACAGGGTTCTGAGCCTGGAACGCTGCATTCTGAATCGCCCCTTCGAACTATCCTGGTAAGTGCAAGGATTCAAGAGAGAGTTAGGAGTGGACAATAAATGCAGGGAGCATAGAGAGCAGGACTGGTGCTGGGAATCGAGTCCGAAACCTTACTCGTTCACTGGGCCAGCAACCAGAGTAGGACATTGTGCAGAGTGGTGAGGGGCGAGTGGGGTTTAGTGCGGGGAGACACCCTCTGCTTGGGTGGTCGGCACTAGAGTGACAAGGTGTGACTCAAGAATGATCTTATTATGTGTGTGCACATGCGCTCATTAATCCCATTACATCCCCCTAAGCCTCGAGAGTCAGTCGGCAACAATGCGACGCAGGGCAAGGGGCAGTGAGGTGCCACGTTCCCTGGAGGCGGACCGTTATGTGGATGTTTCTGTCTTCATTTTTCTGCGCGGAACGAGCTTTAATATTGCAGTGATCCAGCATGCCCCACTCCTTCCCTCCCCACCACCCCGCACCGCTCCCACCCCACGCCCCACCATCCCGCACCTCCTCCCTCCCCACCATCCCGCACCGCTCCCCACCCCACCCCCCCCCCCCACGCCCCACCATCCCGCACCTCCTCCCTCCCCACCATCCCGCACCGCTCCCACCCCACCCCCCCCCCACGCCCCACCATCCCGCACCTCCTCCCTCCCCCACACCCACACCCCCTCCCTCCCCACCATCCCGCACCCCTCCCTCCCCACCATCCCGCACCCCTCCCTCCCCACCATCCCCCACCCCCTGCCTTCCCTTCCCCACCACCCCAGGATAACCAGTTGAAGGCGACGGCTGCAACGGGCCTTTATGGCCAACTGCAGCTGGGACCGCAAAAATGGCGAATCTGGTATATGATCTCAGTCTGAAGAAGGGTTTCGGCCCGAAACGTTGCCTATTTCCTTCGCTCCATAGATGCTGCCTCACCCGCTGCGTTTCTCCAGCATTTATGTCTACCTATGATCTCAGTGGGCTGTTTACTTTTATTTAGTTTAGAGATACAGGCGGAAACAGGCTCTTTGGCCCACCTGCGATCCCCGTACACTAGCACTATCCGACACCTTAGGGACAATTTACAGATTTCACAGAAGCCAATCAACCAACAATTTTCAAGAGAGAATTCCAAGAGAACTTAGCTCTTAGGGCTACAGGAATCATGGGACATGGGGAAAAAGTAGGAACGGGGTACTGATTTTGGATGATCAGCCATGCTCACATGGAATGACGGTGCTGGCTCGAAGGGCCGAATGGCCTACTCCTGCACCTATTTTCTATGTTTCTGTGTTTATAAACCTGTACGTCTTTGGAGTGTGGGAGGAACCCAGAGCACCCGGAGAAAGCCCACGCAGGTCACAGGGAGAACATACAAAATTTCCGTACAGGCTGTACCCATAGTCAGGATCGAACTCGGTTTGATAAACTCGGTTTGATAAAGTTGCTCCTTACATGTGTCGATGTAAGGAGCAACTTTTCCGCTCTGCCATTGTGGCGCCCACACGTGCTGTGAAATGGGATTTGCGTGGATGGGCACGATGGTTGCCATGGATACGATGGGCCAAAGGGCCTGTTTCCATCCTGTCAGACCCTGGGCAAGTGTGACAACTGCCAACAGCACTTTAACTGCGGTCCAATATATCCCCCTCTCCTCCCCCCCCCCAACAACCCAACCAGCTCCACACCTCTTCGGAAAAAGCACGTTTGTTTAGTGATTGCCAAGCAAACACACTATCACTGAGAAAACCGAGTTTGCTCACTCAGAGGAAGGAAACGTGAGCTGGGGCGGCGATGAATGATGCTTGAATGGGGAATGAACGAGCAATCAAACAACCCTAAAACTATCTATCTAATCAAGGTAACGCACGTGTAAACAGTTGACCAGTTTAATCATGCATTTAAAACACAATGGGGCCGCTCAATTTAGCACTGGCTGGCCGGGACAAGGCAGGACATAGCCCCCATACTCAATCCAAAGGTAAATAGCGATTAATTGGCGCCGTTCTGATTGAAGACTGCAAATAAATTTACCTTTGATAAGACGAGTTTGATCAGGAATCACAGAAGATACGGCCAATTGGTCGTTGCGTACATAAATTCAGTTTCCACTCGGGCCGCAGTTCAACCCTTGGTCAGGTTGGTCAGGGTGAAGCCATCGGTTAGTGTCAACTCGTTAATTGGTTGATTGCACAGCCCTCCATTAACCCAGTTGGAACATTATCATTCTCCTAAACCAAACGCAAAGTGCTGGAGTAAACCCAGGGACAGGCTCGTCCCCCATCTGCTCCTTCCCAGCTGTTGTCGGGCAATAGTCCGCCACATCAACAACTAGAGAGCGGCCCTGAGCCACCATCTACCTCGTTGGAGACCTCTGGACTGTCTTTAATCGGACGTTACTGGACGTTATCTTGCACTCAACGTTATTCCCTTTATCCTGTATCCGTACTCTGTGGACGGCTCGACTGTTATCCATGTATCGTCCTTACACTGACTGGTTAGCACGCAACAAAAGCTTTTCACTGTACTTTGGTACATGACACAATAGACTAAACTAAGCTAAAATTAAAACTGTTATCAGGCTTCTGAACGGTACTTCTATAAGCTAGGGGCCCTGTCCAATTCACCTCTACCCTATTGTGGAGGTTTGACTATCTATGTAACTGGTGTGCTACAGACAGGATCGAACCCGGGTCTCTGGCGCTGCAAGGCAGCAACTGTGCTGGCCCAGAGTGTTGACAGGTGTGTGGTAGTGTGGGTGGGGAGAATGAGCTGGCCGTTGACATTTGGTTGTGGACGTCCCAGCGAGGAGACTGTTTTCATCAACGACTCTTGAGCTGTTTACAGTGGAGAACTGTTTCTAAAATGGTCGCATGATTCACCTCCTAATTGTGGCCACAAATGAGCCATTAGGCACACTTATTGGTTGTATGTGGGCCCGCCGTCTGTTAGCCCTGTTATTACTGCCTGATTACAAGCCACGGGGAGATGAGAGGGTGTAATTGTGTCCAAGCCTGAGGCAGAACGAGACACCCAGACCATGTCTGGACCAGGTTAAACCTGGCCTCTGCATCACCAACTCAATGACTGTCCCTGCTGAATGAAGGTGGATAGCTTCTGTTGCTCACAGCCCAGAGAGATCACCTGTAACATTGTTAGAGACAGACAGCTCCTTAGTTCAGCAGGGATGTGGTAAAAGAGAAAGATTTTTCAGGAATAGGCGATGTTTTGGTTCGAGACCCCCCATCAGACTGGATGAAGGCTGGAGTCTGATGAAGGGTCTCGACCCGAAACGTCACATATTCCTTTCCCCCAGGGACGCTGCCTGACCCGCTGAGTTACTCCAGCATTTTGTGGCTATCTTCGGTGTAAACCAGCGTCTGCAGTTCCTGGTTGCACAGAAGGATTTTCCGTCTTTGCATTGCAAAAATTCCCAACTTCCAACGTTGTGTGTAGGTCTGGTCGCCCCGTTACAGGAAAAATGTGGAGGCTTTGGAGAAAAGTGAAGAAGAGGTTTGCCAGAAGCCTGGGTCAGATGGTATTAACTATAGAGGGTATTAACTATAGATCAGAGGTTTGCCAGAAGGCTGCCTGGGTCAGATGGTATTAACTATAGAGAGAGAATGGACAAACCTGCATTGTTTTCTCTGGAAGGTCGGAGGCTGTGGGGAGACCTGATAAAAGTATATAAACCTACGCGGGCATAGATAGGGTAGCCCGGCACGGTGGCGCAGCGGTAGAGTTACTGCCTTACAGCGAATGCAGCGCCGGGGACCCGGGTTCGATCCCGACCACGGGTGCCTGCGTGGGCTTTCTCCGAGATCTTCGGTTTCCTCCCACACTCTAAAGACGTACAGGTTTGTAGGTTAATTGGCTCGGTAAATGTAAACATTGTCCCTCGTGGGTATATGTGTTAATGTGCGGGTATCGCTGGTCGGTGTGGACCCGGTGGGACGAAAGGGTCTGTTTCTGCGCTGTGTCTCTAAACTAAAGCTAGAGGGTCAGAACCTTTTTCCCCAGGGTGGAAATGTCAAATATTAATTAGAGGGTGTAGCTTTATGGTGAGAGAGGCAAAGTTTAATGGGAATGTGCGGGGCAGGTTTTTTTTACACAGAGAATGGTGGGTGACTGGAACATGCAGCCAGAGGTGGTGGTGAAGGCAGATACAATAGTGGGTAAAATGGTTCTTACTGTCCATCCTATCCATGCCTCTCATAATCGTTTATACCTCCATCAGGTCTCCCCACTAACTCTGACATTCCAGAGAAACTTCCCATTGAAGTTTGTACAACTTTTCCTAATAGCTGGTACCCGCTAATCCAGAAATGGGAGAGGGAGGGAGTAATATTCCACGTGTGGAGGCACTGATGATAGTTTAAGTCTTGCATTAGCACGATATCAATGAGAGGCATAGATGAGGTAGACAGGCACAACCTTTTTCCCTGGGTGGAAAGGTCCAACACAGTTTAAAGGAGGTGTGTGAGGCATGTTTATTATACAGAGAGGGGTGGGTGCCTGGAATGCGCTGCTAGGGCTGGTGATGGATGTAGATACAATAGTGGTGTTTAAGAGGCTTTTAGGTAGGCACATGGAAGCGCAGGGATTGGCGTTTAGTTTATTGCCACGTGTACCGAGGTACAGTGAAAAGCTTTTTTAGTTCAGAGATACAGAGTGGAAACAGGCCCTTTGAATACAGATCCCCGCACATTAACACTATCCTACACCCACTAAGGACAATTTTTTTTTACATTTACCAAAGCCAATTAACCTACAAACCTGTACGTCTTTGGAGTGTGGGAGGAAACCGAAGATCACAGGGAGAACATGCAAACTCCATACAGTCAGCACCCGTGGTCAGGATCGAACCCAGGTCTCCCACGCAAGGCAGCAACTCTCCCGCTGTGCCACCGTGACCGCATGGTTTTGTTACGTGCTAACCAGTCAGTGGAAAGACAATACATGAATATAATCAATTGTGTACAGATACATGATAAAGGGAATAACGTGATTAATGTGTAGCTCAAGATAAAGTCCAGTAAAGTCTGACCAAAGACTGTCTAGGGCTCTCCATTGAGATAGAAAGTAGCTCAGCACTTGAGGGATATGGATCATATAAAGGCAGATTAGATCAGTATCACTAAACATGATGTTCAGCACAGAGACTGTGGGCCGATGGGCCCACTCCTTGCTGTATGTACTGTTCTACGTTCTATATTAGACAATGTCTCACATTGATGTGAAGCTCACAAGGCTAACACAATACTGCCATCTGGTGTTCAGGCAATGAACTGATGGACGTGCTCCTCAACTGGAATGAGAACTTCACTGACTTCATCTCACTTTAATGGCGTTGATTTTATTGACATTTTAAGAACAACCAGGTACACTATTCCTCCTTGGGTCCATCCTTCTTGATGGACTGAGAAGCAGAGTCTTGAAGCTTTGAGGCAGACTTTCATCGGGCAACTTTAACAGTAGCGCAGCAGAGGGCTGCTGCCTCACGATGCCAGCGACCTGGCTCCCATCCTGACCTCGGGTGCTGTCTGGATGCAAAATCTGCACGTTCTCCCTGTGACTGTGTGGGTTTTCTTCAGGTGTTCCAGTTTCCTCCCACACTTCAAAAATGTGCCGGCTTGAGGGTTAATTGGCTTCTGTAAATATCCTTGTGATAAAACTAATGCATGGGTGTTCGCTGGTCAGGCACATCTTGGTGGGCCAAAGGGCCTGTTTGCACACTCTAATCTCTAAAACTAAAACTAACCAGAGAGGGTGGTATTAGTGCAAAGGATTTTTGAAATATTTAAACTCAAAATACTTTAGGGGAGCACAGGGGCGCAGCTGGTGGAGTCGCTGCCTCACCGTGCCAATGCCCCAGGTTCGAAGCTGGCCTCGAGCTGTCCGAGTGTGGTGCTTCAACGTTCTCCCTGTGACCATGTGGGTTTCCTCCCGGAGCTCCGGTTTCCCCCCACGTCCCAAAGACATACGACTTTCTAGGTTAATTGGCCCTCTGTAAATTTCCCCTCATGCAGATGGAATGGATGGGAAAGTGGGATAACATAGAAAATAGGAGCAGGAGGAGGCCATTCGGCCCTTCGAGCCAGCACCGCCATTCATTGTGATCATGGCTGATCGTCCCCAATCAATAACCCGTGCCTGCCTTCTCCCCATATCCCTTGATTCCACTAGCCCCTAGAGCTCTATCTAACTCTCTCTTAAATCCATCCAGTGATTTGGCCTCCACTGCCCTCTGTGGCAGGGAATTCCACAAATTCACCACTCTCTGGGTGAAAACGTTTTTCTCACCTCGGTCTTAAGTGGCCTCCCCTTTATTCTAAGACTGTGATGTCGAACTAGTGTGTGAATGGGTGATTGGATGTTGCCGTGGACTTTGGGGATGAAGGACCTGTTTCCATGCTGTATCTCTAAACTAAACACATGGTAAGAGTCATAGACATACAGCATGGAAACAGGCCCTTCTTGCCCACACCGACCAACATGTCCCATCTACACTAACCTGCATTTGGCCTATATCCCTCTTCATGAAACAATTTTTTTCTCTGCAGATATGGCTCCAGTGTGACCTTGTGAATTGGGTAGGATGTTCGGTGTCGGTGTTGGAGGAGATCAGTCTACTGTGCAGTCTGTGTTCCACAGGGAGAGCATGGAACGCATCATCACAAACACTACCCTAGATCTCGCAGTTCCCAACATTCATAACATACAACAGTACTGCACAGGAAAAGGCCTTTCAGCTCACAATGACGGTGCCAAACATGATGCCAAGTTCAAGAAATCTCTCCTGCTTGCACGTGATCCTTATCCCTCCATTCATATAACAATTACAGCACGGAAACAGGCCCTCTCGGCCCTTCCAGTCCGTGCCGACCATTTGTTTTCCCCTAGTCCCATCTACCTGCACTCAGACCATACCCCTCCATTCCCTTCACGTCCATATACCTATCCACTTTACTTTTAAATGTTAAAATGGATCCTGCCTCCACCACTTCTGCTGGAAGCTGATTCCACACAGCCACCACCCTCTGAGTAAAGAAGTTCCTCCTCACGTTACCCCTAAACTTCTGTCCCTTAATTCTCATGTCATGCCCTCTTGTTTGAATCTTCCCTACCCTCAATGGAAAAAGCGTATCCACGTCAACTCTGTCTATCCCTTTCATCAATTTAAAGACCTCAATCAAGTCCCCCCTTAACCTTCTGCGCTCCAAAGAATAAAGACCTAACTTGTTCAACCTTTCTCTGTAACATAGTTGCTGGAACCCTGGCAACATTCTAGTAAATCTCCTCTGTACTCTCGCTATTTTGTTGACATCTTTCCTCTAAATAGGCAACCAAAATTGTACACCATACTCCAGAATTGGTCTTACCAATGCCTTGTACAATTTTAACATTACTTCCCTATTCCTATATTCAATGCTCTGATTTATAAAGGCCAGCACACCAAAAGCTTTCTTTACCACCCTATCTACATGCGATTCCACCTTCATTCCCTGCATATCATTAGATTATAAGACATTGGGGGCAGAATCTGGCCATTCGGCCCATCGAGTCTGCTCCGCTATGCGATCGTGGCTGATCTATTTTTCCCTCTCAACCCCATTCTGCTGCCTTCTCCTCGGAAAGTTTGATGCCCTTTCACACCCCTTTATCCCCTTCACCTCCCCCCACTCATTCCACCTATATTCCTTTTGTATAAAGGTCCCGAATCAAAACATTGTCTCTCCATGTCCTCCAGAGATGCTGTCTGAACCACTGAGCCTCTCCAGCATTCTCTTTCGTCTTTTGTAAACCAGCATCTGCAGTTCCTTGTTTCTATCTACATTCCTTCCTTTGGCTTCACAGTTCTCACCTCTTCTCTCCTTATCTCTCACCTTGTCTTTTCATCTCTGGCCTTTGTCCAAACATCTGCCCATCAACCCCCACCCCCGTGTGTATCCACCTATCACTCCCCTGGCTTAGTCTTGCCCCCACCTCTCTTCCAGCTTTCCCTCCGGACTGAAGAAAGGTCCCAACTCGAAACGTCGTCTATCCATATTCTCCAGCGTTGCTGCCTGACCTGTCGAGTTACTCCAGCCTATTTTTTGTAAACCAGCATCTGCAGTTCCTTGTGCCTCTGATAGCCCTGTCCGGGGTGGAAGGTTCCAACCTTCACGTGGTCCGCCCTGTTTCGACTAATGCAATCAACTCGACGTGCACAAACAGAAGATCAAATAGAACAAGTTGTCCTACAACTTTAGGCTGCGCACGCCACACGCAAGAAGAAGATAAAGAAGAACCCTGTCCCACTGTACGAGATCATTCCAAGAGCTCTCTCGAGTTTAAAGAATATCAAACTCGTGGTAAGCACGGAGAATGAACGTAGCGGGTACGTCGGAGCTCGGGGACGTCTCTTAGCATCTCGTAACGCTAACGGCAGGTACTCGGGAAGACTCGCTAACGGCACGTAAGCACGGGAAGACTCGTGAAGATTTTTCAACATGTTGAAAAATGTCCACGAGAGCCCCGAGTACCGACGAGCGGCCATTACCGTAAATCTCCGAGTTCGAATCAGGGCAACTCGGGAGAGCTCTTGGAATGAACTCGTACCGTGGGACAGGGCTTTAAGTCAAAAGCACTAAAATGCAGCAGACCTGTAATTATGGCCAGAAGGCAAAGTTCAATTACACACCAACTGGGGCCAATTGGACTAAATGGCATTGTAAATGTTCATTAGTTATAGGAACAGAATTAGGCCATTCGGCCCATCAAGTCTACTCTCCCATTCAATCATGGATGACCTCAATCCTATTCTCCGGCCTTCTCCCCGCACCAATCAAGAGCCTGTCAACCTCCTCCTTAAAAATATTCCATTGATTTGGCCTCCACAGCAGTGCGAGGCAACAAATTCCACAGATTCCTCCTCGCCTCCTTTCCAAAGGTACGTCCTTTTATTCTGAGGCTGTGTTCTCTGGTCCTCGACTTTCCCACTGGTGGAAACATCCTCTCCGCATCCACTCTATCCAGATAAAAGGCTTTTTGTCTTGCGACGTATGCATTTAACGGATCCAAGAACCCTTGTAACTGGTCTGCTCACTACACACGAGTAAAGATAGAATAAGGGCAGGGCAGAGAGAAGATCAAGAAGCAATTGAATGAGGAAAGTAAACACAAATGGATCGACTGGGCTCATTAATGGATCGACTGGGCTCATTAATGGATCAACTGGGCTTATATGCACTGGAATTTAGCAGATGAGAGGAGATCTTATAGAAACATATACAATTATTAAGGGATTAGACAGGCTAGATGCTGGAAAAATGTTCCCCATGTTGGGTGAGTCCAGAACCAGGGGTCACGGTTAAAGAGTAAGGGATAGGCCATTTACAACTGAGATGAGGAAAAACCTTTTCACCCAGAGAGATGTGAATCTGTGGAATTCTCTGCCACAAAAGGCAGGGGAGGCCAATTCACTGGATGTTTTCAAAAGAGAGTTAGATATACAGTGGCTTGCAAATGTTTTCATACCCCTTGAACTTTTCCACATTTTGTCACGTTACAACCACAAACGTAAATGTATTTTATTGGGATTTTATGTGGTAGACCAACACAAAGTGGTGCATAATTGTGAAGTGGAAGGAAAATGATACATGGTTTTCAAATGTTTTTACAAATAAAAAACTGAAAAGTGTGGCGTGCAAAAGTATTCAGCCCCCTTTACTCTGATACCCCTAAATAAAATCCAGTGCAATCAATTACCTTCAGAAGTCACCTAATTAGTAAATAGAGTCCACTTGTGTGTAATCTAATCTCAGTATAAATACAGCTGTTCAGTGAAGGCCTCAGAGGTTTGTTAGAGAACATTAGTGAACAACCAGCATCATGAAGCCCAAGGAACACACCAGACAGGTCAGGGATAAAGTTGTGGAGAGGTTTAACGCAGGGTTAGGTTATAAAAAAATATCCCAAGCTTTGAACATCTCACGGAGCACTGTTCAATCCATCATCCAAAAATGGAAAGAGTATGGCACAACTGCAAACCTACCAAGACATGGCTGTCCACCTAAACTGACAGGCCGGGCAAGGAGAGCATTGATCAGAGAAGCAGCTAAGAGGCCCATGGTAACTCTGGAGGAGATGCAGAGATCCCCAGCTCAGGTGGGAGAATCTGTCCACAGGACAACTATTAGTCGTGCACTCCACAAATCAGGCCTTTATGGAAGAGTGGCAAGAAGAAAGCCATTGTTGAAACAAAACCATAAGAAGTCCCGTTTGCAGTTTGCCACAAGCCATGTGGGGGACACAGCAAACATGTGGAGGAAGGTGCTCTGGTCTGATGAGACCAAAATTGAAGTTTCTGGCCTAAATGCAAAACACTATGTGTGGCAGAAAACTAACACTGCACATCACCCTGAACACACCATCCCCACTGTGAAACATGGTGGTGGCAGCATCATGCTGTGGGGATGCTTTTCTTCAGCAGGGACAGGGAAGCTGGTCAGAATTGATGGGAAGATGGATGGAGCCAAATACAGGGCAATCTTGGAAGAAAATCTGTTAGAATCTGCAAAAGACTTGAGACTGGGGCGGAGGTTCACCTTCCAGCAGGACAACGACCCTAAACATACAGCCAGAGCTACAGTGGAATGGTTTAGATCAAAGCATATTCATGTGTTAGAATGGCTCAGTCAAAGTCCAGACCTAAATCCAATTGAGAATCTCTGGCAAGACTTGAAAATTGCTGTTCACAGACGCTCTCCATCCAATCTGACTGAGCTTGAGCTATTTTGCAAAGAAGAATGGGCAGAAATTTCAGTCTCTAGATGTGCAAAGCTGGTAGAGACATACCCCAAAAGCCTTGCAGCTGTAATTGCAGCGAAAGGTGGTTCTACAAAGTATGGACTCGGGGGGCTGAATACTTTTGCACACCACACTTTTCAGTTTTTCATTTGTAATAAAATTTGGAAACCATGTATCATTTTCCTTCCACTTCACAATTATGCGTCACTTTGTGTCGCTCTATCACATAAAATCCCAATAAAACACATTTACGTTTGTGGTTGTAACGTGACAAAATGTGGAAAAGTTCAAGGGGTTTGAAAACTTTTGCAAGCCACTGTAGCTGTTAGGGCAAATGGAATCAAGGGATATGGGGAAAAAGCAGGAACGGGGTACTGATTCTGGATGATCAGCCATGGTCATATTGAATGGCGGTGAGAAACGGAATGCAGAATAGAAGAGTTGCAGTTGGTAGAGCTGCTGCCTCACAGCGCCAGAGACATGACTTTGATGCTGACCTCGGCTGCTGACAGTGTGGTGTTTGCGCGTTCTCCCTGTGACCGCGTGGGTTTCCTCCAGGTGCTCCGGTTTCCACGGACGTGTTGGTTTGTAGGCTAGTTGGCCCTCTGTAAATAGCCCCTAGTGTGTAGGGAGTGGATGGGAAAATGGGATAACATAGGCCTAATGCGAATGGGTGAGTGATGGTCGGCATGGACCCGGTGGGCTGAAGGGCCTGTTTCCACGCTGTGTCTTCCAATCAATCAAAAGAGCTCGCACTGCCAATATTAAGAAACGAGCTTCACTGACTGGAGTGAAAATACAGAAATACAGTGCAGGAACAGGCCCTTTGGCCCACAATGTCCGTGCCGAACATGATGCCAAGTTAAACTGATCTCCTCTGCCTGCACGTGATCCATGTCCCTCCGTTCCCCGCACAGCCACGTGCCTAGCTAAAAGTCTGTTAAACGCCACTACCGTATCTGCCTCCACCGCCACCCCTGGCAGTGCATTACAGGCCCCCCTACCATTTCCCACAGCGTCTTGTTCCTCTGGCCTTGCCTTCCCCTGGAATCCAAACCTTTAGTTGGGACTAGACTAAGTGGGACCCGTTGGGTCCGTGTCACACGGGAGGCCTGGTCCCACAACGCAATATTCCACCACTCACCCACAGCCCCCAACTGCGCAGGCGCGGCTCATTCCCCCTCATCCCCAGCACACTCCCTCCCTTCCTCTTCATCCCCCCTCTTCTTTCCTTAAGGGGTTGGACAGGCTAGATGCAGGAAGATTGTTCCCGATGCTGGGGAAGTCCAGGACAAGGGGTCACAGCTTAAGGATAAGGGGGAAATCCTTTAAGACCGAGATGAGAAAGACTTTTTTCACACTGAGAGTGGTGAGTCTCTGGAACTCTCTGCCACAGAGGGTAGTTGAGGCCAGTTCATTGGCTATATTTAAGAGTGAGTTAGATGTGGCCCTTGTGGCTAAGGGGATCAGAGGGTATGGAGAGATGGCAGGTACGGGATACTGAGTTGGATGATCAGCCATGATCATATTGAATGGCGGTGCAGGCTCGAAGGGCTGAATGGCCTACTCCTGCACCTAATTTCTATGTTTCTATGTTTCTATGTTTCTTTCCCCTCTCCTCCTCCACCTCCTCCCCTCCCTCACCTCTCCCTCCCTCTCCTTTCCCCTACCCTCAGTCACTCCCTAACTCCTTCCCTCCCTCCATAACTCCTCTCCCCTCCCCCACCCCCTCCTATCCCCATTCCTCACCTCCCCCTTCCCCCCCCCCCCCCCCCCCCATTATCCCTCCTCACGTCCCCTACTGCCCTCCTCTCCCTCTATTCCCCCTCCTCCCCCACTCTCGCCCCTCACCTCCCCAGGATCTCCAGGTTGCTGGAGCAGCGGCGGTTCTGGCTGTGGCCCCCGGCGGCTGTGGCCGTCCCCTCCGGCTGCTTCCGGCCAACTGGCTGTGTGGCTGTGGCCGGACGATGCTGGGCAAGGTGGGCGCCGCCGGTGAATGACAGGACAGGAGACCAATCTGCGCAAGTGCGGCTTTTAAGATTTTCAAACCTTAATAACTTTGAAACTATACCATTGATTGTAACAAAACGCGGCGTACTTGAGAACAGGAGAATGGTGAGCAAGGTGGCGAAAAATCATAGCGCTATCGTGTACGATAGATAGATAGATAGATAGATAGATAGATAGATAGATAGATAGATAGATAGATAGATAGATAGATAGATAGATAGATAGATAGATAGATAGATAGATAGATAGAGAGATAGAGAGATAGATAGAGAGATAGAGAGATAGAGAGATAGATAGATAGATAGATAGATAGATAGATAGATAGATAGATAGATAGATAGATAGATAGATAGATAGATAGATATTTGACTCACCTTCAAGATCAGGTTTATGAGGGGCCCCATACTCAGACCCAAATTGTCATGGTTTTTTCTTCCATGCCTCCCCCGTCGCATCGCCCCTGTCCACTTCCACCTGTATCCCTCCTCCTCTATCCTTATCTGACAACCTTTTGTCTAATTTCCATCTCCAGCCTTTGTCACTTACTCCACCTATCTGCCAGTCTAACCCCCCCCTCCCCCCTCACCTATCACTCGCCAGGGTTTATACAACCCCACAATTCTCTCCCCCCCCCCCCGCAAACTCCCGACTACGAAAATCAGCTGTCCATCCACTCCGCAGATGCTGCCTGACCGGATGAGTTCCTCCAGGACTTTGAGATTTGTTCGAGATTCCAGCATTTGCAGTTCCTTATATCCCCAGTGCACCCAAGTTGTCCAATTGAGTTTTTGTCCTAAATGTCCCCGTTTGAAGCCCCCCCCCCCCCCCCCCCCCCCCCTTCAGTTGGACAGGATGCAACAAGTTGATTGCTGCTTCATGGCTAAATGGACCAAAACTGAGCAAAAATGTATCTCAGTAAAAGATACAAGCGACTGCAGGAGGAACTCAACGGGTCAGTCAGCATCTGCGAGGGGGAATGGGCAGTTGATTTTTCTAGTTGGGAGACACAAGGAATTGCAGGTGCTGGTTTACAAAAAAAAATAAAATAGAGAAATGTTCATCATATGTTGTGATCTTGTATTGATAAATTAAAGATTTTTTTTTAAAGACACAAAGTGCTGGAATAACTCAACGGGTCAGGCAGCATCTCTGGGGAACAGGAATGGTTAACCCTTTTTCAGACTGAAGAAATGCTGCCTGACCTGCTGAGTTACTCCAGCACTTTGTATCTTTATTTTCCTCCAAAGATGCCGCCTGGCCGACTGAGTTACTCCAGCACTTTGTGTCTTGTCTTGGTGAACCCGCATCTGCAGTTCCTGGTTTCCACATCTCTGCAGAACATGGACAGGTGACATTTCTGGCCGGGACCTCTCTTCACCGCCTGCCCATTTCCCTCCACAGATGCGGCCAGACCCAGTTGAGTTCCTCCAGCACTTTGTGCTTGGCTCAAGCTTCCAGCACTTGCAGTTCCTTGTGTTTTCCTCTGAAAGAGAATTCCCCCGAACAAGCGTTCTACAAGAGTATCGGAAATGCAATAAGCAATGTTGCACATCACTGCACACTTAAAAAAAAAATGTAATTTTAGTTAAGATGCCTAAAGCTGATAAAATTATTCTTTGGTCGTGACACAGTATCGGGGTCTCAATATACAAATAATATTACTTCCAACCTGCAGATTGTTTTAATTAACTGCATGGATTTCGTTCTAATGCAGTGCCCCGTGTGTTTAATGCCGTTTTGATTTCACTTTGTGATGGATTAATTTATATAAAATTCCCTGTGATTGGCAATTTTCCTAGTGGGAACTCGGCGATCCGAGACGAGACATTCGCTGGCGGTGCTCCTGTTAATATCTTTGATCGATCAAACAATTTGCAAAGAACTGTGGCGGGATGAACTGAAGGGGGCCAAAGGGGCGTTTAGATCGAGTCCGGGTAATTTATACCTCAGGGGGGTGTCGCTGGCTCTCCTATTAAACACCACTCGTGCTCAGCCAGACAAGACTACATTTAAAGGTTACATCGTGGGGAGTGTGTATTGAATGCATATAAGCCCATCTAAACAAGCCTAGATCATTCAGCGAAAAAATAAACACAATGCTGGAAGATCTCAGGTGGTCAGGGGGACATGGGTCGGGACTTGTCGGGTTCAGTCTCGGGCTCCTCCTCCTCCTTTTTCCTTCCTTCCTTCCCCGCCGCCTCCCACCACCCCCCATCAGTCTGAAGAAGGGTTTCGGCCCGAACCGTTGCCTATCTCCTTCGCTGCACAGATGCCGCTGCACCCGCCGAGTTTCTCCAGCCTTTTGTGGACCCCCATAGTTCAGTGCAGTTTAGTTTATTGTCACTTGCACCGAGGAACAGTGAAAAGGTTTTTGTTGCGTGCTATCCAGTCAGCATAAGGCTGTACATGGTGCAAAATCGAGGCGTTTACAGGGTACAGATGCAGGATAAAGGGAATTATGTTTAGTCCAAGATAAAGTTCAGTAAAGTCCGATCAGAGGTAGTCTGAGTGCCTCCAGTGAGGTGGAGAGTAGCTCCGGACCGCTCTCTAGTTGTTGGTAGGGTGGTTCAGTTATCTGATTGCAGCCGTGAAGAAACTGCCCCAGAATCTAGTGGTGTGCGTTTTCACACTTCTGCACCTTTTTGCCTGGTGGGACAGGGGAGAAGAGGGAGTGTGGCCGTGGTACGACTCATCCTGGAACAGTTAAACATCATCAGTCTGAAAAAGGGTCCTGACCCCAGACATCACCTGTCCATGTTCCCCAGGGACGCTGACTACGCTTCTTCCCACCCTGTTTCCTGTAAGGACTCCATCCCCTACTCCCAATTGCTCCGTCTACGCCGCATCTGCTCCCAGGATGAGGTGTTCCACACCAGGGCATCGGAAATGTCCTAATTCTTCAGGGAACAGGGGTTCCCCTCACCTTCTATAGATGAGGCTCTCACCAGGGTCTCTTCAATATCCCAAAACACTGCTCTCTCTCCCCATTCCCCACTCGGAACATGGGCAGAGTCCCCCTGGTCCTCACCTTCCACCCCACTAGCCGTCACAACCAACACATAGTCCTCCGTCATTTTCACCACCTCCAACGTGACCCCACCACTCACCACATCTTCCCATCTCCTCCCGTCTGCTTTCCACAAAGACCACTCCCTCCGTAACTCCCTGGTCAATCCTTCCCACCCGCACCACTTTCCCTTGCAACCGCAGGAGATGCTACACTTGTCGCTTTACCTCCCCCCTCCACTCCATTCAAGGACCCAAGCAGTCGTTCCAGGTGCGACAGAGGTTCACCTGCACCTCCTCCAACCTCATCTATTGCATCCGCTGCTCTAGATGCCAGCTGATCTACAGAAACATATAAAATTATAAAAGGACTGGACAAGCTAGATGCAGGAAACAATGTTCCCAATGTTGGGTGAGTCCAGAACCAGGGGCCACAGTCTTAGAATAAAGGGGAAGCCATTTAAGACCCAGAGAGTTGTGAATTTGTGGAATTCCCTGCCACAGAGGGCAGTGGAGGCCAAATCATTGGATGTATTTAAGAGAGAGTTAGATAAAGCTCTAGGGGCTAGTGGAGTCAAGGGATATGGGGAGAAGGCAGGCACGGGTTATTGATAGCGGACGATCAGCCATGATCACAATGAATGGCGATGCTGGCTCGAAGGGCCGAATGGCCTCCTCCTGCAACTATTTTCTATGTTTCTATGCTTCTACGTTTCTAAGCATAGGCTTGTCGATCGCTTCACCGAACACCTCCGCTCGGTCCGCATTAACCAACCTGACTTCCCTGTGGCTCAGCACTTCAACTCCCCCTCCCATTCTGAATCCGATCCTTTCGGTCCTGGGCCTCCTCCATGGCCAGAGTGAGCACCACCGGAAATTGGAGGAGCAGCGCCTCGTATTCCGCTTGGGCAGTCTGCACCCCAGTGGCCTGAACATTGACTTCTCCAATTTCCGGTAGCCCTTGCTGTCTCCTCCCCTTCTCAGCTCTCCCACAGCCCTCTGGCTCCTCCTCTTCCTTTCTTCTTCCCCCCTCCCCCCCCACCTCCCCACCCTGCACCAGCCTGAAGAAGGGTTTCGGCCCGAAACGTTGCCTATTTCCTTCGCTCCATAGATGCTGCCGCCCCCGCTGAGTTTCTCCAGCACTTTTGTCATGCTGCCTTCACCCACTGTCGCTCAAGTGTTTGCATCTTTCCTTGTTCACCGGTCATAGGAGCAGAATTAGGCCATTCAGCCCATCGAGCCATTCAATCACGGCTGTCCCACCTTTCCCTCTACATTGAAACAGGCGCTTCAGTCCATCGATTCCACACCGACCATCGATCACCTGTTCAGACCAGTTCTATGTTACCTCACATTCTCACACACTCACAACACACTAGGGGGATTTTTTTTTTACACAGAGGCCAGTTAACCTACAAACCTTTAGAATGTGGGAGAAATATCAGAGAACCCGGAGGAGACCCATGTGGTCACAGGGAGAATGTACAAACTCCACACACAGAGAGCACCCAAGGTCAGGATTGAACCTGGGTCTCTGGCGCTGGGAGGCAGTGGCTCTACCAACTGCGCCATTGAGCCGCCCGTTTGAAGAGGATCGCTACATGAAACATCACCTGTCCATTCCCTTCACAGATGCTGCCTGACACGCTGAGTTCCGACAGCACTTTCTTTTTTGGAGACACAAGGAACTGCAGATACTGGAATCTTGAGTAAAACACAAAGTGCTGGAGGATCTCAGCGGGTCCGGCAGCATGTGTGGAGCGAATGGACGGGTGATGATGTTTCAGAGTTGGGACACTTCTTCATACCCAAACCTTCCTCAGTTTGAAACATCACCTGTCCATTTCCCTCCACAGATGCTGCCGGACCAGCTGAGATTCTCCAGCACTTTGCGCTTTGTGCTTTGTCAGATTCCAGTCACTGCCTTTCTGGTGTTGTCAGGATTATTCTGCTGATCAATAAATTTTCAAGGCGGTTACAAGTTGCCGGTAGGAACTGCTCAAAATGTAGATACAAGGTAGACCAGGATTTACAGCCAAAGTTCCCGACCCACAATGTCGCCTGCCCATGTTCTCCAGAGATGCTGCCTGACCCGTTGAGTTGCTCCAGCACTTTTGTTTTAATTGATCAAAAATGTGATCGTTATTCTGAACGCACTATTGAACAGCGCTCTTGGAGCTATACAGTCACAGAACAAGTCCCTTCAGCCCATCTCCTCCATGCCGACCCAGATTGCCCATCTAAACTAGTCCCATTTGGGCTGAAGGCAGATGCAAAAAGCTGGAGTAACTCGGTGGGCTAGGCAGCATCTCTGGAGAGAAGGAATGGGTGACGTTTCGGGTTGAGACCCTTCTTCAGACTTGCATTTAGTCTACAAGGTACATGAGCAGAATTAGGTCATTCGGCCCATTCAACCCTGGCTGGCCTATCTTTCCCTCTCAACCTCATTCTCCTGCCTTCTCCCGTAACCTTTGACACCCGTAGCACTCAAGAACCTATCGATCTTTGCCATAAAAATACTCAATGACTTGGCCTCCACAGCCATCTGCGGCGATGAATTCCACAGACTCACCGCCCCCTGCCTGAAGAAATTCCTCCACATCTCCCTTTGAAAGATACCTCCTCTTTATTCTGCGGTTGTTGCCTCTGGTCCTCGATGCTCCCACTACTGGAAACATTTACCTGCATTAGGCCCATGGCCCCACAAACCTTTCCTATCCATGTACCTGTCCAAGTGTATTTAACTGTTGTTTTAGTACCAGCCTCAACTACTTCCTCTGCCAGCTCGTTCCATGTCTCCACCACCCTCTGAGTGAAAGAGGTGCCCCTCGGAACGTATTAAATCTTGCCCTTCTCACCTCAAACCTCTTGTTTTACTGATAAAAATCAGAAGACAGAACCTATCAGGCAACTGAACTATTCTATCAACAACTAGAGAGTGGTCCTGCGCCATCATCTACCTCATTGGAGACCCTCGGACTATATTTAATTGGACTATACCTCGCACTAAACGTTACCATGTATCTGTACTCGATTGTAATCACAGAAGAGTGTTTCCACTGACTGGATAGCACACAACAAAAGATGTATCTCGGGTACACGTGACAATAAACTAAACTAAACTTAAGCAAGTGCGGGCTTTCCAACTAACTTTGGTTGAAATTATATTTTCACCTGAAGACACAAAACGCCGGAGTAACTCACAGCAACAGGCAGCATCCCTGGAGAACATGGATAAGTGGCTTTCAGGACAGGGCCCTTGTTGAGATCTTCCTTGGTCTCTGTGCCTCCATCACAGGGGGCAGACTACCCACTGTTTTTTTTTTAACTGACTGCTCTACTTTGATACAGACGGCGGTGGAGGCCAAGTCAATGGTTATTTTTAAGGCGGAGTTTGACTTTGAGATTCTTGATTAGTGAGGAGGGTGTCGGGGATTGTGGGGAGAAAGCAGGAGAATGGAGTTGAGAGAAGACAGATAGATCAGCCATGACTGAATGGCGGCGTAGACTTGAGGGGCCGAATGACCCATTTCTGCTCCAAGATGAACATGGCATTTCACGTTAGCTCGTTGAGCATTCAATTGAACGAAATTTCTTATCTTAAAAACCTACAGTTCAATCAATGAACGAGTAAGACGCGCCCCAGTTTGATGCATTCAGATATATCATTTATTCCCTTAATACATCAACGCCGGGCGAGATTTTCCAATGGGACCCTACCGCCCTTAAGTCAACGACAGACATGGATCACAACTCCGTTCCCTGAAGCGATTACAACGACGCAGGGGGAGGGGAGGGGGGGGGGGGGGGGGGGGGGGGTGTCCTGTATCGAGATGGCCAAGGCATGCTTAATGTAACGGCTCCACGGGACTAACGAGGGGATGGGGACCTGTCTGGGTCTGAGGGGTTAAAGATGGTGGCGGAGGGAACAATCCAGGTCGCCGTGGGGAGCAGTCTCAGGATGGATGGGCGGCATCTCGACCTGGTCTCTGCCCCAGTGTATACATCAGCGGCGCTACTTACGATGCAGCGAGTTGACTGTCCACAAGTGGGGATCCCCCCGTGTGACAAGTTGCTCTCTTTGCCAGTCGCTCTGTCCTCTGAGGCCGGGGAAGGGGCCGGGAGTAGACAGGATATAATCGATGCTGAACTTGATGGGCGCCTCTGTTTTCTGGGCTGCCCCCGTCTCCAGGCGCTCCGTGCCGGAGCTTTCGTTGTCCGGGAATATCTGGGGGTCCCGCGGGCCGGTTGGGGGCCCCTCCGAGGGAGCGCCGCCCCACGCCGTGTCCGCTGCACCGGGCCGGGGAGGCGGCGAGACCCCGCCGCCGTGGCGCTGATATCTCTGCAGCCGCTTCACGCTCCTTCTCCTTCTCCGAAAATTACCGTTCTCGAACAAATCTAACATCGACTCGCACCCCGACGAGAAGGTCCAAAAATTACCTTTCCCCCTCTCGTTCCCTTCCAACCTCGGCACCTGGTTTCGTTACAAAGAAATACAACACAGAAATGTTCGTCAGGCGCCTTCTTGGAGTGGCAAACGAAAAGATGACTATTTTAAACTGAAGAGGCACAAAGTGTAACTCGGCGGGTCAGGCGGCATCTCTGGAGAACATGGACAGGCGACGCTTTGGGTCGGGGCCCGTCTTCAGACAACCCCAACCCGAAATGTCACCTCTCCACCTTTCTCCAGAGATGCTGCCTGGCCCGCGGAGTTTGTGTGTATTTTAGGTAAACCAGCATCTGTACTTCCTTGTGTCTCTAACGAAGTTTTAATCTCACTTAAGTACCAGCCCATGGACGAACCCAGAACAATTTACCAATATATCAATATGTTTCTCTTTGAAAAGGGGTCCCGACCCGAAACATGTCTGGTCCACCCCCCCCCCCCCCCCCCCCCGGAGATGCTGCCTGACCCTCTGTGTTACCCCAGCACTTTCAATCTTATGTTAAAAACCAGTTTTTACTTTTGTCTCAGTTTTGCGCTTTACGCAACATTCCGGCATCTACAGTTCCTCGTGTCTCTAACTCTCCTTTAAAGAGTTAACGTGGGCGCAGCATGGGGGCAGACCATGATGACATTGCCTCAAATTAACCTGTCAAAAAATCATCGATAATCTGAGAGAGAAAGGTTTAGCGCGACCAATGGAATGTCATTTTAAAGTTTTGCATTTTGAGAAAATAAACTCAGATCCAAATGGGCTCGACTATCCCACCCTCCTTGTGCCCAAGACAGTGACTTATCCCAACACCCATTCCAAAACATACCTAGGAAAATCTGCCAACATCATCAAAGGCTTGTCCCACCCCGGTCATCCCCTCTTCTCCCCGCTCCCGCCCGGCTGAAGCTTGAAAGCGCGCATCACCAGACTCTACCCATCAGCAGCAGCTTCTGCCCCTCTGCTATCCGGCTTCTGAACGGCCCTTCCATAAGCTGGGGTACTGCCCGAGTCACCCCCACCCCATTGCGGACATTGGACTCTGTCTCTGGAGCGGATGCGCCAGAATGCTGAGAACTATATTCTGCACTCTGTGTCTTCCCCCCTTTGCTCGGCCCGATGTACCTGAGTTTGGTTGGATCGTATTTATGTAAGGGGTATTATCTCATCTGATTAGATAGAATGCACAGGACATTTGGACAGGTGCATGGGTCGGAAAGGTTTAGACTCGGGAAGATAGATACAAAGTGCTGGAGTAACTCAGCGGATCAGGCAGCATCTCTGGAGAAGCGGGACGGGTGGCATTTGGGGGTCGGGACCTCTCTTCAGCTCCTCCAGCACTTTGCGTCTATCTTCGGTCTAAACACCGCATCTGCGGTTCCTTTCTACACAGGACTTAGAGGGAGACGGGCCAAGCCTGGGCGGGTGGGGCGGACGCGGATGGGGTATGGCGGAGGGCATGGGCGAGTCGGGCCGAAGGGCCTCTTTCCCTGCTGTCTGACTCCATGACTCTATGAAATCAAAGCTTTTCGCTACACGTGAGAATAGCCGACTTAAACCTAAAGATGTGGAGAGTCTCTGTCTCCAACGGTAATGATGAGCGACCGAGACAAGCAGGTCCGGGTGAACTCACCTTTACGAAGCAGCTATTGAGAGACAGGTTGTGTCGGATTGAGTTCTGCCAAGCCCTCTTGTTACATCTGTAGTAGGGGAACTTGGCGGTGATAAAGTCATAGATGCCGGACAGTGTCACCCTGTTGCCGGGACTCTGTTGGATAGCCATCGCTATCAACGCGATGTAACTGCGAGGCAGGGGACGGAGCGAGCGTTAGTTAGTTAGCTGGTTCGTTAGTGCCTCTCATATTCCACCCCACCCTTGCCTCTCGCCACCCACATCCATCCCGGAGTTACCTGTAAGCGGGCCTGGACACCGTTCTCTTCCCTTCGCCAGAACCACAGGGCGGGAAGTCGTCGCCGTCATAGTTGAAACAGTTGTAAGGATACTGAGAATTGTCAAACATCTCCCGAGCGGTGGGAACAAGCTAACCCCCCCCCCCCCCCTCCACAAGTGACCCAGAGTTGCTAATCCTCTATCACAGCAAAACGCGGATTGCTAGGAAATGGTCGCTTCTAATCGCTACCACCGCTCTCAGCGGCCCGTGAAGGGTCTCGCCTATCTACTATTTAATCTGCCTATAAGACTGGTAATAACTTATTAAATTGGTTAATTCTCGCATGAACCTTTGAACTCGCTGTGTTCAACCAGTGACTGGGCTCCCAGTGGGTGGTCCATGTCGACAACACAATCATCTCCCCCTCAATGCGACGCTGAAGCTCTTCACGCCCGATATTAGAGGGTAGCGTTTGCAATTTACTCCGTCGTTCCTTCGATGCTTTTGTTTTGATATACAAAAGTCTCCTCTCATTTGACAAATGGGCATTTGCAACATCCCGGCCTCTCCCTCTCCCTACCCCATCACTATTTAGTAACACAAGCAAGCCTGCAATGCAAGATAATAGATATAAATTGTATTTCCGTGACTAAAGGGGGGTGGAATCCAGCGTTCAAAGCCGGCGGAACAGAGCATTTCGCTGAATCTTGACAAATAAGACAAAGTTGAAAGGGAAACAGCCGGAGGGGAATTATTTCTGCCTGTGTGGCCTCTGATCTGTGCAAGGGATTACACTAACAGTCCCCCTGTAACTGGGTGAGAAGGCGACCACAATGAGACTGCTTGCGCTTGTTCCAGATCACAGGGCGGTTGGGAATAAACATTTGTTTGGCTCCTCGCTTCCCGTTATCCCATTCCCGCTCCCCGCACTCCTGGAAACATTGTCCTTCCCGATATCTGCCCACGTTCCAAAGCCGGAGAAGCAGATGTCAAGATTCAAGAGCGTTTTACTGTCACTCATGTGGCCCGAATCTGAAAAAAGGAAGTTCTCACTTGGAGCAGCACTACATAGATGTGAACATAATGCCCTGTAAAATCCACAAGATACAACGCAAAAAGTTCAGTACATATTAAAACAAAAACAGGCAAATAAACAAACAATAGTAGTGCAAAGTCAAAAATAATGTCCCTAAATCTGTATAGTTTGGGGCCTATTTGGAGGTTGTAGGCTGATGGTTACTTCCAGTTTAGAAGGATGAGGGGATATCTTATAGAAACATATAAAATTATATAAGGATTGCACAAGCTAGATACAGGAAAAATGTTCCCAATGTCGGGCGAGTCCAGAACCAGGGGCCACAGTCTTAGAATAAAGGGGAGGCCATTTAAGACTGAGGTGAGAAAAAACGTTTTCGACCCAGAGAGTTGTGAATTTGTGGAATTCCCTGCCACGGAGGGCAGTGGAGGCCAAATCTCTGGATGGATTTAAGAGAGAGTTAGATAGAGCTCTAGGGGCTAGTGGAATCAAGGGATATGGGGAGAAGGCAGGCACGGGTTATTGATTGGGGACGATCAGCCATGATCACAATGAATGGCGGTGCTGGCTCGAAGGGCCGAATGGCCTCCTCCTGCACCTATTTTCTATGTTTCTATGGTTGTAGGGAAGAAGCTGCTCCTGAACCTGGGTGTTATAGTTTTCAGGTTCCTTTACCTTCTTCCCGATGGCAGGAGAGAAAAGAGAGCGTGGCCAGGGTGTGTGTGTGGGTCTATGATGCTGGCTGCCTTTTTGAGGCAGCGACTCCTGTAGATCCCTTCGATTTTGTGGAGGTCAGTACCCGTGATGGACTGACTGGCAGTGTTCAGCACTTTTTGCAATCTTCTGCAATCCTGGGCGTTGAAGATGCCGGCCAATGCCGTGATGCAAACGATATGCTCTGCTCTGCACATTTCTACATTTTCCCACAGGGAGAACCTAAAACAAAAAAGATAGGAGGATCCTGCAGATGCTGGAATAATTGAGCAAAACACAAATTCCTGGACCATCCATATCGAAGCGATGGCCAGGAAAGCAAATCAATGCCTCTACTTCCTTAGAAGCTTAGGAAGTTTGTCTTTTCCACAACAACCCCCACCAACTTCGACAGATACGCCGTGTCTTTTATCGGGATTTGATCAGGATGCATCACAGCATGGTTTGGGAACAGCTTCATCCAAGACTGCAAGAAATGGCAGAGATTTGTGGACGCAGCCCTGACCATCACACAAACCAACCTCCCTTCCATTGACTTCATCCACACTTCACGCTGCCTCAGCAAGGCCGCCTGCATAATCACCCTGCACACTCCCTCTTCTCCCCTCTCCCATCTGGCAAGACGTACAGAAGTGTGAAAACGCACACCTCCAGATTCAGGGACAGTTTCTGCCCAGTTGGTATTAGGCAACTGAACCATCCTATGAACAACTAGAGAGCGGTCTTATGCTACTATCTACCTTATTGGAGACCCTTGGACATCTTTAATCAGACTTTACTGGACTTTATCTTGCACATTATAAAGTTATTCCTTTTATCATGGATCTGTACACTGTGGATGGCTTGATTGGGTCATCTTGCAACCAAAAAGCTTTTCACTGCACCTCAGTACACATGACATAAACTAAATTAATTATTAACTAATCATCAAGTGCTGGAGGACATTAAAGCTAGTTTGAAGGTCTCCAATGAGGTAGGTGGGAGGTCAGGACCGCTCTCTAGAGATTGAGAGAACGGTTCAGTTGCCTGATAACAGTTGGGAAGAAACTGTCCTGAATGTGGAGGTGTGTGTTTTCAGACCTCTGACCTTTGCCCGATGGGAGAGGGGAGAAGAGGCAGTGGCTGGAGTGATGCTGGTCCTTGATTATGCTGGTGGCCTTGCCGAGGGTGTGAGGTGTAGATGTAGATGGCAAGAGAGGTTGGTTTGGGCCACGTCCACAACTCTGCAAGTTCTTGTGTTCTCGGATGGACATGTTTCCAAACCATGCTGTGCTGCATCCTGATAAAATGCTTTTTAAGTAAGTAAGTAAGTTTATTGGCCAAGTATTCACATACAAGGAATTTGCCTTGGTGCTCCGCCCACAAGTAACAACATGACATACAGTGACAGTTGCGAATGACTCAGAAAACACTAAACATTAATAATAATAAAACATTAATGATAAAACACCATTGATCAAGCATGTGAACCAACAAAATACCAGATCAAAGGGAGGCTACAGATTTTCGGCTGTTGAGTAGAGCAACTACTCGTGGATAAAAACTGTTTTTTTATGTCTGGCTGTGGCAGCTTTAACAATCCAGAGTCGCCTTCCAGAGGGAAGTGATTCAAAGAGTTTGTGGCCAGGGTGAGAGGGGTCAGAGATGATCTTGCCCGCTCGCTTCCTGGCCCTTGCAGTGTACTGTTCATCAATGGAGGGAAGGTTGCAGCCAATAACCTTCTCTGCTGATCGGACGATTAACGGCACATCTGTAGATGTTGCTGAGGGTTACTGTGTCTCTATAGAACAGTACAGCACAGGAGCAGGCCCTTCGACCCACAATGTCCGTGCCAAACATTACAAGCTAAACTAATCTCCTCTGCCTGCACATGGTCCATATCACAATTCCCTGCAAATCTACAAGCCTATCGAAAAGCCTCGTAATTCCCCAATCATATCTGCCTCAATCATCACCCCTGGCAACGCGTTCCAGGCACTCACCACCCTCTGTGTAAAAGAACCTGCCCAACACACCTCCCCCTCTCACCTTAAATCTATGCCTTCTCATCTTTGACATTTCCACCCTGGGGAAAGGCAAAGGTTTTGACTGATTTCTTAATATTAACAGGTAGAAACAGCAGATGTTGGTTTGCCAAGAAAAGACACAAAGTGCTGGAGTAACTCAGCAAGTCAGGCAGCATCACTGGAGAACATGGATAGGTAACGTTTCAGGTCAGACTGATCAGTCATCCGTCCACATCAGCTATCCAGGTTCTCCAGAGATGCTGCCTGACCCGCTGAGTTACTCCAGGACTTTGTGCCTTGGTTTAATATTAACAGCAGCTGAAAATGAAACGAGTTGGTATTTATGTGATGCATTTGATGGCAGCGAGCCTGTACTCACTGAGGGTTTGAAAGATGAAGGGGGACCTCATTGAAACAGAATAGTGAAAGGCCTGAATAGGGTAGATATGGAGAGGGTGTTTCTACCAGCGGGAGAGTCTAGGACCAGAGGGCACAGCCTTAGAATAAAAGGACGTCCCTATAGAGGGGGGGATTTCTTTAATCTTAGGTCTGTGAAATCCTTGGTCTTTAATCCTAGCTCTGTGGAATTATTTGCCACAGACAGCAGTGGAAGCCAGGTTATTGGGTATTTTTAAGGAGGACATTGACAGATTCGGGTTATGGGGTTCTGGGGAGAAGGCGGAAGGATTGGGTTGAGAGTGAAAGATAGATCAGCCACGATTGAATGGGCCGAATGGCAGAACTCTGCTCGTATGACATGAACTATTTGATTCATTCACATTCAACTTTTGTTTTGGCTTCAGCGAGAATCCATGTGAGATTTGAAACACCAAGGCCGATGTTGCCTGGCCCGCCGAGCCACTCCGGCGCGTTGTATCATTCTGTCGCACACCAGCATCTGCGGCTCTCTTGTGCCTGAATTTTGCCGAGCTCCGTTTAGCAGAGTGATAAATGCATCGTTTCGAGAAATTACCGGGGCGAATTGTTGAGGAGAGAGGAAAGTTTGAAACGCCAAGCTGCGGGGTGAAAAATCAAGGGCGACTGAACCCGCGTGCTGTGAAAATTCATTTCTATTCTAAATAATGACACGCGTTGTAATAGCCGAGCGCTGTGCGCGGATTAAAAGGCAGCAATAGCCGGGGGCGCTGCAGTTTTAGAAAGCCATGTCATGCCAGGCCCGCGTTGATGTGCGGCGTTTGTTTGCTGTTAATATTTGGCTTGCACTGAGCTTGGGTTGTAAATTAAGTTTAATCCCACATCATCAAAGTCATGGAACCAACGCCGGCAGCGACCGAAGCGCACGCCCAGCGCCCAAGCACCGTGGCGGGGTCGCCTGTCTGTCCCAGTGCCACAGCCTCACGCAATGTGCAAACAGGCCCCTCGGCCCAACATGCCCGCACCGGCCAACATGTCCCAGCTACACTAGTCCCCACCAGCCTGAAGAAGGGTCTCGGCCCGAAACGTCGCCCATCTCCTTCGCGCCCTAGATGCACCCGCTGAGCTTCTCCAGCATTTTGTGTACCCTCCCATGCGTTTGGCCCATAGCCCTGTAAGCCTGCCCTATCCATGTCCCTGTCCACATGTCTCTAAAACGTTCTGACCCTACCTCCTCGGGCAGCTCGTTCCATACACCCGCCACCCTCTGTGTGAAAATGTTCCCCCTCAGGTTCCTATTAAATCGATTCCTCCTCACCTACGTCTGGTTATTGATTCCTCTACTCTGGGCAAAAATACTTCCCTTCCACGTTCCAGATATGTACAGGTTTGCAGGTTAATTGGCTTCAGAAAAAACTGCACATTGTCCCTAGTGTGTAGGATAGTGGTCATGTAGGGGGCGATCTGGGCGGCGCAGGAAGGCCTGTTTCTACACTGTATCTCTCGCGTCTGAAGAAGAAATCTTTTTCTCCTTATCTTAAACCTGTGTCCTCTGGTTCTCGATTCCCCTTCTCTGGGTAAAAGACTGTGCATTTACCCTATCTATTCCTCTCATGATCTTATACACCTCCATAAGATCACTGCTCATCCTCCTGCACTGCAACAGATGAAGCCCTAGCCTGCTTAACCTCTCCCTATAGCTCAGGCCACTCCGGTCAATAGACATAGACAATAAGTGTAGGAGTAGGCCATTCGGCCCTTCGAGCCAGCACTGCCATTCACTGTGATCATGGCTGATCATCCCCTATCAGTACCCCGTTCCTGTCTTCTCCCCATATCCCCTGAGTACGCTATTTTTAAGAGCCCTATCTAGCTCTCTCTTGAAAGCATCCAGAGAACCTGCCTCCACCGCCCTCTGAGGCAGAGAATTCCACAGACTCACCACTCTCTGAGAAAAAGTGTTTCCTCGTCTCCGTTCTAAATGGCTTACTCCTTATTCTTAAACTGTGGCCCCTGGTTCTGGACTCTCCCAACATCAGGAACATGTTTCCTGCCTCGAGCGTGTCCAAACCCTTAACAATCTTATATGTTTCAATGAGATTCCCTCTCATCCTTCTAAACTCCAGAGTGTACAAGCCCAGCCGCTCCATTCTCTCAGCATATGACAGACCCGCCATCCCGGGAATTAACCTTGTAAACCTACGCTGCACTCCCTCAATAGCAAGCATGTCCTTCCTCAAATTAGGGGAATAAAACTGCACACAATACTCCAGGTGTGGTCTCACTAGGGCTCCGTACAACTGCAGAAGGACCTCTTTGCTCCTATATTTGGTCCTGGCAACATTATTCGTAATTCTTCTGAACACCCTTTCCAGCTTGACAACATCTTTCCTATAACATGGTGAACAAAACTGAACACCATATTCTAAATACGGAGACTGTATCCCAGACACACTGCTCCTATCTCCTCCTTCCTAGACTCGTCACCCATCCCTTTTATCCCCCTCGTTCCCCTCCCCGCCTAACCCCCTACACCTATCTCCCCTCTTGGGCTTCATATTTCACTCCTCCTTTCCATGTCTGACATCCTTTTGGCTCCATTACACCTCCAGCCTTTGTCACTCACTCCACCTATCTGCCAATCAATCCCTTCTCCTACCCTGCCTTAACAAGGGCCCTGACCCTAAATGTCACGTTCCCACCACAGATGCTGCCTGACCAACTGTTACTCCAGCACTTTGTGGTTTACAGATCCTCATGTTACAACCCCCCCCCCCCCCCCCCCCCCCCCACCACCCACCCCGCCTGTATCCACCTATCACATTCCAGGCTTTGTCCAACCCCCGCCTCTTTGCCAGCTTTCTCTCCCCTACTACCTTCAGTCTGAAGAAGGGTCCCTTTGCGAAACATTGCCTGTCCATTCCCTCCACAGATGCTGTCTGACCCACTGAGTTACTCCAGCAATTTGTGTTTTACTCAATATTCCAGCATCTGCAGATCCATGCGTCACCCCTCACCAGCACCCACCCATCACTGACCTGCCTTCGTCCCAGTCCACCTCTCTTTTCCAGTTCCCCCCCCCCCCCCCCCCCCCCCCCCCCCCTTGAAGAAGGGTCCCGACCCGAAATGCAGTCTGTCCATTTCTTCCATTGATTAGTGGCCCAATGGTAGTTGCTGCCATACAGTGCCAGAGACCTAGTTTCCATCCTATATATGGGTGCTGACTGTGCAGAGTGCACACCGCTGTGACCGCGTGGGTTTTCTCTGGGTGCCCCGGTTTCCCCCACACTCCAATGCCGTACAGGTTTGTAGATTAATTGGCTTTGGTAAGTTGCAAAATTGTCCGGTGAGTGTAGGATAGCGCTAGTTCAGGGGGTGACCGCTGGTCAGCGCGGACTCTGTGGGATGAAGGGCCTGTTCCCGCGCAGTGTCTCTAAAGTCTAAAATCAAATGATACTGTCTGATCCGTTGGGTTACTCTAATACTTTGTGTCTTTACTTAAAATAGATTTAAAGTGTTTACTTGGAATTACCGGCTCTCATTAGTTGCTTTATCATCAACTCAAACGTTTCATATCAAACACAGGGGATCAAAAGCATCCGTGGAATAATTATACCCGTAATTGTACCGGAATCATGTCTGTAGGTCGTGTTTGTAAACTGCATACAACAACAACAATACTCCAGCTAGTTCCTTGTGTCTCCAGTCTGTTTCAAGACCAATTTATTGAACTCTCTCATCGCTCCACACTGAGTCTTTATCTGCAGGCTTTCCCTCAGTTTGAGCAGATTGCAACTATTGCATTCGGTGCTCCCAATGTGGCCTCCTTTACGGGCGAGGCCACACATGGACTGCCGGATCTCCCGGTTGCTAACCATTTTGACTCCGCATTCCCACACTGACCTTTCTCTCCTGGGCCTCCTCCGTTGCCAGAGTGAGGCCACGCGCAAACTAGAGGAGCAGCACCTCGTACGTTCATGCTCACAAGTCATAGGAGCATTCATTCAAGGCTGAGCTATCTTTCCCTCTCCACCCCATTCCCCTGCCATAATTCCTGATACCCTTATGATTCAAGAATCTGTCAATCTCCGCCTTACAAATATCCATTGACTTGACCTCCACAGACTCTATGGCAAT
The DNA here is from genome assembly GCA_035221665.1 of Okamejei kenojei. Classification (NCBI taxonomy): domain Eukaryota; kingdom Metazoa; phylum Chordata; class Chondrichthyes; order Rajiformes; family Rajidae; genus Okamejei; species Okamejei kenojei. The sequence continues at coordinate 27,358,651 of CM069152.1, read as the reverse complement.
GAATTCTACTGATTCACCACCCTCTGACTAAAGAAACTCCTCATCATCTCCTTTCTAAAGGTACCTCCTTTTATTCTGAGGCTATGGCCTCTGGTCTCTTCCATTAGTGGAACCATGCTCTCCACATCCACTCTATCCAGGCCTTTTACTATTCCGTAACTTTCAATGAGGTGTCCCCTCATCCTTCTGAACTCCAGCGAATACAGGCACAGTGCCATCAAACGCTAATCACATGATAACCCCATCAGCCCAGGGATCTTTCTTGTAAACCTCCTCTGGACCCTCCCCAGCACCAGCACATCCTTCCGTAGATATGGGGCCCAAAATTACTCACAATGGTTCAAAAGCAGTCTGATCAATGCCTTCCAAAGCCTCAACCCTGTTTTTATCTTCTAGTCCTCACAAAATACATGCAAACATTGCATATTTCTTCCTTACTACTGATTCAACTTGCAAATTAACCTTATGGGAATCCTGCACCAGCGCTCCCAAGTCCCTTTGCGCCTCTGATTTCTGAATCGATATGTTCCGTTTGGGTGGCTTATGGTCTGAAGAAGGATCTCAACCAAAACATGACCTATTTCTTTCCTTCAGAGATGCTGCCTGGCCCACTGACTTACTACAGCCTTTTGTGTCCACCTATCATTTGCCAGTCTTTGTCCCGCCCCCCACCGCTCTTCCAACTTTCTCACCTACTACAATCAGTCTGAAGAAGGGTCCTGACCCGAAATGTCACCTATCCATGTTCTCCAGAGACACTGCCTGACCAATGACCCGCATGGGCAGCTTACAACCCAGTGATTTCTCTAACTCCAAGTAACCCCTGCATTTCCTCTCTCTCCATCCATCCCCCACCCAAGTCACACCAGCTTCTCGTTCTCACATAGCAAACAGCTAACAACGGCCTGTTTCCTTTATCATCGTTACTATTTTGCATATCTTTCATTTGTTTGTTCTACAGTATATCTCATTACATCACCATCTACATCTCTCATTTCCCTTCCCCCAGACTAGTCTGAAGAAGGATCTCGACCCGAAACGTCACCCGTTCCATCTCTCCAGAGATGCTGCCTGCCCCGCTGAGTTACTCCAGCATTTTGTGTTTATCCGCTAAGTTGCTCCATCAACGTTGTGACTTTTTAAAAAAACAGCATCTGCATTTCCTTGCAAATAAAATGTAATGCATTGCCAGCTACTAACGCATTAGTCAGTGCAATTATATCTCTGGTAATTTCTTGCATTAAAAATGTTGCATGGAAAAAATGTTCCCATCAACTGTTAACTAATAGTTTTTTCATTTTGATTTGCCCTTTCTGCAACAATCTGCCAATAGCATTTTCCAGAAATTAATATTTATGTTTTTAGCCCATGAGATGTTTTTTGCTTGAAAGACCCTTCACCGTGCATTGTGATATAATTATCAGCTATAATGAAAGGGGTGACGTGTTGAAAGGTTTGCAGTTATTTCATGTGTCTCCTTCCTGTGAAAGTCCTCTGAAATGCAAATTGTCTGCGTTTTATCCAAAGGTATTGTGCGTTCAAACCCAAGCGTGTGTAAAGCTGTGGGGGTGTACAGAACTCTGCTACCAACTGAGGTAGTGGAATCAGATACAATTACTATATTTCGGAATGTGTAGGAAGGAACTGCAGATGTTGGTTCAAACCAAAGATATAAAAATCTGGAGTAACTCAGCGGGACAGGCAGCATCTCTGGAGGGATGGAATGGGTGACGTTTCGGGTCGAGACGGGTCAAGATGGGGCGTCACCAGTCTGAAGAAGGGTCTTAACCCAAATCGTCACCCATTCCTTCTCTCCAGAGATGCTGCCTGTCCCGCTGAGTTACTCCAGCTTTTTGTGTCTATGTACCATATTTCGAAGACATTTAGACAGGCACTTAAATAGACAATGCAGAGAAGAAGAAGGGGGTCCTAATGAAGGCACATAGGATTAGGAACTTTTGAAAGGAGAAGAGGAGGAATTTCTTTAGCCAGGGGGTGGTGAATCTGTGGAATTAATTGCCACAAATGGCTGTGGAGACCAAGTCATTTGGTATTTTTAAAGTGGAGATTGTCAGATTCTACTAGTACGGGTGTCAAGGGTTTTAGGGTGAAGGCAGGAGAATGGGTTTGAGAGGGAAAGATAGATCAGCCATGATTGAATGGTGGAGTAGACTCGATGGGCTGAGTGGCCTATTTCTGCTCCTATAACCTATGATCTTATGAACATGAATCAGGAGTGGATTGGTGGGAATGTGGACAGAATAAATTGAATTAGCATGCGCCAAGAGTCAAGAAAATGTTTTATCTTAAGATGTCCAAGACAGAACAATGAAACAGCAGCACAACAGAATATGCAGCATGTAGGCAGCCACAAAATACTGGAGTAACTCAACGGGACAGGCAGCATCTCTGGAGAGAAGGAATGGGTGACGTTTCGGGTCGAGACCCATCTTCAGACTTCATGATGGATTGCACCGACGTAGTGGGCTGAAGGGCTGTTTTCAGCGTATCTGACTTTCCAAATGTTTTCAGCGATCTGTTTAGAAATTCGTGTTATTTTGAACTTCCAATGGTTGTTATTAGTGGATGGATTCTCAGCACATTTGTATAAAATGTTCCTCTTTCTCTCTCTCTCTCTCTCTCTCATGACCCCACATGAAGTTATTCTGATTTATTTTTCCCTGTGGTCAATAAACAAATCCTTAAAGATTCCAGACACTGAAGCCAGTCAAGCCTTCAGAGCCCATTTAAAATAAATATGCATTGAAATAATGGGAAGCAGATTCTTTCAAAATCTAAGATGGTCCAACGACTCTAGACCTTCTGTTGTGGTCGAAGGTTTATTGGTTCTGAGTTTATTGGTCAATTAGTTTTTTTTTTAGTTTTAGAGACACGGCATGGAAACAGGCCCTTCGACCCACCAAGACCATGCCGAATAGCAATCACACACTCACACTAGTTCTATCATGCACACTGGGGACAATTTACCGAAGCCAATTAACCTACAAACCTGCACGTCTTTGGAATGCGGAAACCAGGGAATGTACAAACTCCGTACAGACAGCACCCTTAGCCAGGATCGAACCTGAGTCTCTGGCGCTGTAAGGCTGCAGCTCCACCGCTGTACCTCTGTGCCGCTGTGTCCACCCTTTGAACTCACCCCACACTTATTTCCTCCCCCCTCTGTTCTTGTATTGGACTTTCGCTGAACTTGGATTTACCAGTCTTGCCTCAACTGTTGACTTTGCGCCCTCTCACCCACAGACATTGTGCCTCTTCCACTTCCCGATTGAGAGGCGAGGCTTTTGTGAAACGCAAGGGAACGTCTGCAGACGTAATTTCCCCCAATCTTTGCGACTGGTTTAGGTTTTAGGTTTACGCCACGTGAACCGTGGTGCGGAAGGATGCTTGGATTTGCACATTATCCAAGCAGATCAGACAACATTGTGCTTAAATATACTTAAGCCTAACTCAAGTACAGAAGGTAGAGCAAAGGGGAAGATACAGAGTGCAGGATATAGTTCTCAGCATCGTAGCGCACCAGTGTCAGAGACAAAGTCCAATGTCCACGATGGGGTGGAGGTGAATCGGACAGTACCCCGGCTTGTGGAAGGACCGTGCAGAAGCCCGATAACAGAGGGGAAGAAGATGTTCCTGAGTCTGGTGGTGCGTGGTTTTAAGCGAGTCCGGCAGCATCTCTGGAGAACTTTGTGTCTACTACAGATATTTCCAGGCTGTTTCCTGGCCAGGTTGGACACTTTGGGCTGAATGGCCTCTTGTTGTGGCCTCACATTCTATGGAACTCTGGCCCAGGAAGAGTTGGAGAACCTTCAAATGGGGTTCTGTTGTGACAAAGCACTGCCCCTCATCCCTGCCTACCATGTCCCCTTAATGTACTGAAGAAGGGTCTCGACCCGAAACGTCGCCTATCTCCTTCGCTCCTTAGATGCTGCTGCACCCGCTGAGTTTCTCCAGCTTTTTGTGTACCCTCCCCTTAATGTAGAATTGTCGCCCTTGGTACATTTAAAACAGAATGGGTGAACTTGTAGATAGGACCACAGTTCAACAAACATAACAGCAAATAAACATACACAGGAATCCTGGCAGTAAGCCGAGCCAGTTGTATCACTCCCTGAGTGAGTTGGCAGAAGTCTCATGGATTAATACTAATTGCACAGTCGTTACCGATGGAATGCCGCTCATGGTCGCAGTTGTTTACCAAGTCTGGTAATGAGAAACACATTGCCGCCGGAACCACGGGCAAATCAAAGCTCACAGCACAGCAACAGACCCCAACATTGAATGGGATCGTGCTCCATCAGCGAGGACCAAAGGCAAGGAAGACTTGCACTGCTCAGGCAATTTACAAGCTGCAATGATCCATGTCAAAAGCAACCATGCTGGTCACGACAAGGGCAGAAGCAGATAGCCAGGAAACACGCCAAGGTGAATTGATTCATGTCTCCTTTCATTCGATTAGCCCCTTTCTTCTCATGCTTGCCTCTGCTTTGATCCTTCGATGTTCTCCAGTTCACAAAGTGCTGGAGTAACTCAGCGGATCAGGCAGCATCTCTGGAGAACGTGGACAGGTGACGATTCAGGTCGGGACCATTCTTCAGACTGGTCAGTGACACTTCAGGTCTTCTCAAGAAGGGTCTCAACTTGAAACATCACCTATACATGTTCTCCAGAGATGCTGCCTGATCCGCTGTGTTACTCCAGCACTTTGTAAACCAGAATCTATGGCTCCTTGTGTCTACTCTGGGCTCTGCCTGGCTTCTTTATCCATTAGACTTTAGGTCTTAGACATACAGCATGGAAACAGGCCCTTTGGCCCATCGAGTCCGCGCCGACCAGTGATCGCCCCGTACACAGGATCTATCCTACACACAAGGGACAATTTACAATTTTTACCAAAGCCAATTAACCTGCAAACCTGTACGTCTTTGGAGTGTGGGAGGAGACTGGAGCACCCAGAGAAACCCCACGCAGTCATACAGAGAACGTACAAACTCCGTACAGACAGCATCCGTAGTCAGGATTGAACCTGGGTCCCTGGCGCTGTAAGGCAGCAACTCTACCACTGTGCCACTGTGGCATCCTCATGGGTTGCTATTTGCCTTCGTCATTGGCTTAACCATAGTGTTGAACTTGGTAACGCGCTGCTGTATCCGCTGATTGGATGAACCTCATTTATACCCTTCTTGTCTGCAACGGCTCGATATCCACAGTGTAGCCCCGTCACCTTCTTTTTCCACTTTGATCTTTGTGCTAATTTGCTCTCCTCTTTATCAAGCTGCAGATGTTCCACAGTATAGCTAGCCAAGGGCCATTGGACAATCCTGCCCGATGAAGTGTGTGTCTTGTGGTGCTGGGGGAATATCTAATCCTTCAGTAATTTACCACTCTCAGCGGAACAAGAGGATAACAACATCGACAAGTGCTATTTGGGATGGACGGTGGTTCAGAGGAGGTGTTGGGGATTGCTTTAAAATCGTCGTTCCATTACAGTACAAATACACTGCAGGATTTCCTCCCTGTTATAGAAATGTAACAAACCAAAGACTAGCATTTCTATGGAGACACAAGGAACTGCAGATGCTGCTTTACAAAAAAAAGATGCAAAATGCTGGAGGGACTCAGCAGGTAAGGGTACCTGTGGAGGGAAATGAGCAGATGACGTTTTGGGTAAGGACCCTTCTACAGCTGATGAAGTAGATGGGATATGGTAGATAGACTTTGGAGATACAGTGTGGAAACAAGCCCTTCTGCCCATCGAGTCCCCACTGACCAATGTACGCTAGCACTATCGTAAACATTAGGGACAATTTACAATATATTAACAAAGTCAATTAACCTACCAACCTGTAGGTCTTTGGGATGTGGGAGGAAACTGGAGCACCCAGAGAAAACCCACGCAGTCACAGGGTGAACGTGCAAACTCCTTACAGGCAGCATCTATAGTCAGAATTGAACCCGGGTCTTTGGCACAGTTAGGCATCAACTCTACCACTGCGCCACCGTGCCACCCCTAAAGAGCAGTTGCCAGCTCTTGCCTGACCCCCTTCCTCTCACAACGTTGCACCAGTTTTCTCCCCTCTACTCCATCAGTCTGAAGAAAAATCCGTGCCTGAAACATCTATATTACTAAAAGTCTGATCTTGACCACTTCCTGTTGTTCTGTATATTGATTTTAGAAAAAACGCTGCCACTTAAGGCTGTGATTTTTGGCCATCTTACTCAGAGTCCCCCTCCGCTGCGCAGGACAAGAGGATTTTTCCCATAGATGAAAAATAAAATAGTTATTAGTGTTTAAAAATTATTGAGATTCTCTCTCCTGAAGGCCACGCCCCTTCTGGAAGGACTATAAAACCCGGAAGTGTTGAGTGCCTCAATCAGTCTCTGCAAGTTGGGGGAGCGAGAGGGTCACGTCTCTCAGTCTGAGCTGTGAATAACACTGAACACATGTCTAATAAACTGTGAGTGGGTTTTACTGACCTGTCAGTGCCCTTAATGTGGTTTGAAAATATAGTTTGGAAATGCTAAAGATGTCTTGCCTTTGGTTTGGAAATGCTAAAGCTGTGTTGCCTTTGGTTTGGAAATGCTAAAACTGTGTTGCCTAATTAACGTTGCCTTGCCTAATTAACGTTGCCTTGCCCAATTAACGTTGCCTTGCCTAATTAACGTTGCCTTGCCTAATTAACGTTGCCTTTCCTTCTATATAATTAAAAGTCTAATCTTGACCACTTCCTGTTTTCGCTTTATATTGATTTTAGAAAAAACACTACCACGTACGGCTGTGATTGTGGCCATCTTACTCCCCCCCCCCCCCCCCCCCCCGCTCATCAGGTGCTGCGGATTTTTCCCATCGATGAAAAATAAAAGAGTTATTGGTGTTTAATAAATGTTGAGATTCTCTCTCCTGTCAATCACGCCATGAAGGCCAGCCCCTTCTGGTGGGAAGGGGAAGGGGCTATAAAACCCAGAAGTGTGGGCGTGGCTCAGTCTCTGCAAAATGGAGGAGGGAGAGGTCACGACTCGCTGTCTTTAGTGACCTTGCACCCTGCTTGAAATGGTATAAAACTGCACGTGAATTTGGTGGCCTTGCACCCTGCTTGAAGTGGTAAGAAACTGCACTTGAATTTGGTGGCCTTGCACCCTGCTTGAAATGGAATGTCAAAGAATAGCCGTGAGTCAACTGCCAGCCCACCAGCCGTGAGTGAGTGAGCTGCCAGCACAAGAATCCATTCGGCCCACAATGTACGTACTAGCCCTCTGGGTCTTCAGCCCACAACAGTCTGTTCAGCCCACAACACCCATACTAGCGCTCCAGAAAGCCCCCCCCCCCCCCCCCCCCCCCCCCCCCCCCCCCCCCCCCACTGGCCACCAATATACCAATATTGGAATTGGTGGAACGGTGGAATATTGCGTTGGGGGACCAGCCTCCCTTGTGATGCTGGGACCCCATGTGTCCCACTTAGTCTAGTAATCTAATAAGAAAGAACTGCAGATGCTGGGAAAATAGAAGGTAGACACAAAATGCTGGAGTAACTCAGCAGGTCAGGCAGCATCTCTGGAGAGAAGGAATGGGTGACGTCCCTGAGTTACTCCAGCATTTTGTGTCTACCCTGAAACGTAATCTGTTAATTTCTCCCCACAAATGCTGCCTGACCCACTGCGTTCCTCCAGCATTCTCTTTTTCTTTACTCCCGCAGATTCCAGCATCTGCAGTTCATTATAAACATTTCCGAGATTTTTGAAAGTCAGGTCAATCTAGGATTTTGTCTTATTGGGTCGTAGAATTTGTTATTTTGCAAAAAAAACTTCTAAGAGCGTGAAATCAATCTGTGCTAAACACACATCCAGATTCACACATCCAGATTCAGGTCTGAAAAAGTTGTCTTGACCCGAAACGTCACCCATTCCTTCTCTCCAGGGATGCTGCCTGACCCGCTGAGTTACTAAACATTTTGTGTCTATTCTTCGTTCAGAATCAGGGACAGTTTCTTCCCAGCTGTTATCAGGCAACTGAACCATCATATCACCAACTAGAGAGCAGTCCTGAACTACTATCTACTTCATTGGAGAGTCTCGAACTATCTTTGATCGGACTTTACTGGACTTTATCTTGCACTAAACATTATTCACGTTATTCCCTTTATCATGTATCTGCACACTGTGACGGCTCGATTGCAATCATGTATTGTCTTCCCGCTGACTGATTAGCACTCAGCAAAAGCTTTTCACTGTACCTCGGTACACGTGACAATGAACTCAACTCAAACTATTGCTCGTGAGTTAGTTTATTTTTGGAGTTGGTGTTGTGGAATTTTGCCATCATATTTATCGCATCTTTATGTGGCTTTGGCCCCGACCAAATTCTCTTCTTACATTGTTTGACTTACCTGCATTTATTTTTAATCAAGGTTTACGCAATATCCTCCATTAATAAACTTGAGTCGACACTTTGAAAATGATACGTCTTATCTGTAGTTAAAATATACATCCACTTCATCAGAGTTCAAAAACAATGATTTTGTTGAAGGAAGAAGTACTTTTAAGATGTAAACAAACTTGCTATTGGCTTTAAATTGGCTTTATTCGGGCAGTTACTGCCTTACTGCGCCAGAGACCCGGGTTCGATCCTGACTATGGGTGCTCGCTCTACGGAGTTTGTACGTTCTCCCTGTGACTGCGTGGGTTTTCTCCGGGTGCTCCGGTTTCCTTCCACACTCCATAGACTTGCAGGTTGATTGGCTTCTGAAACTGTCCCTAGTGTGTAGGATAGAACTAGTGTATGAATGATCGCTGGTCTGCATGCACCTGGTGGTCAGAAGGACCTGTTTCCATGCTGTATCTCGAAACTAAACTACACTTAGCAATGAATTGATTAGATGGATAAGCATATTTAAGATGTAACCAGGCTTGCTATGAGCTTTAAAGTAAAACCTATTTTGAGGTAAGGTTATGGCTTCTCATTGAAGTCAAGTTTTGGGGTTATTTTATTCTAAATATATGTTTCAGGCAACAATATTTGTTTCTGGAATCTTATTCAGTTGAGTTGTCAAGCCCAGTGCAAGGTCTGAGTGAAGCCACTGTCTGAGAATGTGTTAGAAGATCATACAGGCATGTCTGGTAAAGCCCAGTTAGGGGCGACACAGTGGCACAGACGGTAGAGCGGCTGCCTCACTGCACCAGAGACTTGGGTTCGATTCTGACCTTGGGTGATGTTTATGTGGAGTTTGCACGTTCTCCATATGACCACATGGGTTTCCTCTGGATGCTCTGGTTTCCTCCCACAACCAAAAGACAGGTGGGCTTGTAGGTCAATCGGCCCCAGTGTGTAGGGAGTGGATGAGACAGTGGGATAGAATAAAACTAGTGTGAACCGGTGATCGATGGTCGGCATGGACTCGGTGGACAAGAGGTTGGTGGGTGCCTGGAATGAGCTGTGGTGGTTGAAGCAGGTACGTTAGTGGCATTTAAAATGCTTTTGTAAAGGCACAAACTTTGAGCACATCACATCACAAGACAAGACAAGGGACGTCACTTTGAACACATCCCTATTTTCTATGTTTTATTTGATTGGGGACGATCAGCCATGATCACAATGAATGGCGGTGCTGGCTCGAAGGGCTGAATGGCCTCCTCCTGCACGTATTTTCTATGTTTCTAAGATTGTATGAATCTTGGAAGATATGCTCAATAAAGATTTGATAAATAACCTCAGGGGAAACCATGACCCCCAGCTTTGAAACAGAAACATAATCGTATAAAGTTAGTCAGAGAATATACAAAATTAGGTTGACTCAACTTTTTGGAAAGACAACAATCAGAGAGTGTTTTTATTAGAATAGTCAGTAAATACTCAATTGCCAAAGCTTCAGAGGAAAGCAATTATTTTAACGAACTTTCAAAGTTAAACAACAAATTAAATCTGGGGCTCGTCAAGTTTATTTTATGGGAAGCAGTGTTGTATGGATGTGTAATTTAACTTTAAGTGCTCAAGAATGAGTCATTGTTACTGATTTATACTGAAAATATGCAGGAAGGATGCTGGTTTATGCCAAAGATAGACACAAAGTGCCGGGGTAACTCAGCGGGTTAGGCAGCATCTCTGGAGAAAAAGGATAGGTGACGTTTCGGGTCAGAACCTTTCCTCAGACTGAAAATAGTTCCATAAATAGAATGATTAGTGAGGGCAACACAGCGGCGCAGCAGTAGAGCTGCTGCCTCACAGCACCAGAGACCAGGGTTCGATCCTGACCATGGCTGCTGTCTGTGTGGAGTTTGCAGGTTGTCCCTGAGACCGCGTGTGGTTCTTCCGGGTGCTCCGTTTTCCACTCGCATCCCAAAACTAATATTAGATTTGGTCTCTTATTTTATTTTCTGCTTACATTATTTCAATTTGTTATAAATCCAAATTTTGAATGATATTGGTATCTGAAATGTAGTCCAAGTCTTCAAAGGTTTTCTTCCTTAGATTTGACCTTGAAGTGGCACAGTGGCGCAGCGTTTGAGTTGCTGACGACAATCCTGACTATGGGTGCTGTCTGTGCAGAGTTTGTGCACTCTCCCTGGACCGCGTGGGTTTTCTCTGGGTGCTCTGGTTTCCTCCCACATTCAAAAGACATGCAGGTTTGAAGGTGAATTAGCTTCTGCAGTTGCCCCTTGTGTGTGTAGGGGAGTGGACGAGAAAGTGGGATAACATAGAACTAGTGTGAACAGGTAATCAATAGTTGGCACAGACTTGGTGAGCGGAAGGACATGTCCCCACACTGTATTTAGACTTTAGACCTTAGAATTTAGAGATACAGTTCAATAACGTGCAGGTTAGTAGGTTAATTGGCTTCTGTAAATGGCCCCTAGTGTGCAGGATGCAAAACTAGGATAATATAGAACTAGTGAGAATGGGTGATCGTTGGTTGGCACGGACTGTGTGGGCTGAAGGGCCAGTTTCCACACTATTTCTAAACCAAACCAAACTAAAAGTAAACTTTGAGTCTTGTATCCCGATTATCAAAGACCCCTTCTTTGCCTCTTACTCCATGTGCTGGGATTGAAAATGTGTTGGAAGGACTGCAGATGCTGGTGTAAACCGAGGATAGACACAAAATGCTAGAGTAACTCAGTTTGAAGAAGGGTCTTGAACAGAAATGTCACTCATTCCTTCTATCCAGAGATGCTTGCTGTCCTGCTGTGATTTAAATTTTGGTCCGCGGGTGTCCACTCCTGGATGCGGCACTAGATGGAGCTGTTGCCTGTGGTTACATTGAAAAGCCACCAGTCTAGGTTATTGTCACGTATACCGGACTACAGTGAAGAGCTTTACTTTGCTACTATCCAGTCAGATCAGATATATCATACATTAATGACATTAGGGTCAGTGCAGGGTGTGCCGTACGACGGCTGCCTCGCTAACGGTCTGTCTCGTCTTTTTCCTTCCTTGTGTTTTAATTTTGTTGTATAATGTATATTTTAGTTTATCTTTAGTTTTGCGTTAAGTGGGGGGGGGGGGGGGGGGGGGTGGTTGGTGGAAACTGCTTTTTATCTCTTTCCTCGACGGAAATGCAATTTTCTCCGTGTCGTATCTCCCTCTGCACTGCGGCCAAACATGGTGGAGCTGGCCGCCTCTTTCTGGGACTCTGGGAGCTCCAACCGCGAGGGCCCGTGGGCTTAAACAACGTAGAGATCGCGGTCACCTGGTTAGCGACCGACTTCAGGAGCTCCAACCGCAGGAGCTGCAACCGCTCCAACCGATGCGGGAGCTTCGATCGCCGGCTGCGGGAGCTTCGATCGCCGGCTGCGGATGGTACGACTCCCCCGACCCCGGGAGAAAAGAAGATAAGATATTATTGCCTTCCGTCACAGTGGGGAATGGCGAGGAGCCGCTGTGGTGGATGTTTATGTCAATTTTTTATGTAGTTGTGTGTCTTGTTGCTTTTTTGGCATGACTGTATGGCAAACCAAATTCCTCATATGTTGCAAAACATACTTGGCTAATAAATTACAATTATGATTATGATTATTACAGCGCCAGAGACCTGGGTTCGATCCTGACTAGAGGTGCTGTCTGTATGGAGTTTGTACGTTCTCCCTGTGACCGTGTGGGTTTTCTCTGGGTGCTCAGTTTCCTCCAACATTCAAAAGACGTGCAGGTCTTTCGGCTAATTAGCTTCTGCATGTTACCCTTAGTGTGTAGGGAGAGGATGAGAAAGTGGGATAACATAGAACTAGTGTGAGCAGGTGATCAATGGTTGGCACGGATTAGGTGAGCACAAGGACCAGTTTCCATAGTGTATTTAGACTTTAGACCTTAAGATTTAGAGATACAGCGTGGAAACAGGCCCTTTTGCTCACCGAGTCTGCGACCCCGTACGCCAGCACTTTTCTACACACTAGGGACAACTTACCATTTTTTAAACCAAATCCAAGTAAACTACAAACCTGTACGAAGGAACCGCAGATGCTGGTTTACACTGAAGATAGACACAAAATGCTGAAAATGCTGAAGATTTTAACAAAGACATTTAACGTAGAAACTTTGCAGTGTGGGAGGAAACTAGAGCACCCGGAGAAAACCCACATGGTCATTGGGGTGAACGTACAAACTCTGTACAGAAGGCTCCCGCAGTCAGGATCGAACTCGCGTCTCCAGCGCTGTGAGGCAGCGACACTACTGCTGCGTCACTGTGCTCCCTAGAGATATCTAAACTGAACTAAACTTAGTTGGTTGACAAGCAACGCATTCACCTCATTTTTCAGCTGCACATTTTTCTACACTAAACTATGATAACATTATTGTGTTGAACTCCAAAGTTCAGCTCCACAGGAGACAATGGAATCAAATTTCAGGAGCATAGACGCTGATCCATCACACTAATAGCACACTTGGCTAACATAGCTATTCCCTGAGCCTGACCCTTTATACCTAATTACTTTAATAAAATCATGATGTAAAAGTTAATGGTTCAAATTTGATCATCTTCTGGATTTCTATCACTCGCTGCTGGCCTTTCTTCTTGTATTGATCCTCTTTGTTATATAATGGAGACACAAGGGGGCAGCACAGTGGCACAGCGGTGGAGTTACTGCCTCACAGCGCCAGAGACCCCGGTTCGATCCTGACTACGGATGCTGTCTGTACGGAGTTTGTACGTTCTCCCCGTGACCGCGTGGGTTCTCTCCATCCACTCCGGTTTCCTCCCACGCTCCAAAGACATACAGGTTTTGTAGGTGTAGGAAGGAACCGCAGAGGCTGGTTTAAATCAAAGATAGACACAAAATGCTGGAGCAACTCAGCGGGACAGGCAGCATCTCTGGAGAGAAGGAATGGGTGACGTTTCGGGTCGAGACCCTTCTACAGGTTAATTAGCTTTGGTAAAATTGTAAATTGTCTCTAGTGTGTGGGGTAGTGTGAGCGTACGAGGTGATCGCTGTTTGGTACGGACTCGGAGGGGCCTGTTTCCAAGCTGTATCTCTAATGTAACGTCTAAGTGGAGAAGATAAGATGTTTGGAGAATGCTCTGCAGAATTGACATTCAACCGCTCTCGTGCTGTGGGTTAAACTGTGGGAGATTATCTGAGGACGGGTAAAGGGTGAGGTCTATATTTGAAGATGCAAATGAGCAGACCACCTCGAGTGGGATATGAAGATTATAATCCATCATGGAGTTCATATGACAGTAATAAACCACTTCAACTCGCCAGTGGTATTTCATGGTATCAGTTGTACTGCTTAATTAGATTACCGCCTGGTAATTACCCTTACTGAAATCCATTATTCTCCATCTAAATCAACTCAGCTCCTGCCAGCAATTTGCAACAAACCATCTCAATTAGATTCCAAGGCACAAAGTAACTCAGCAGCTCTGGCAGCAACTCTGGAGAACAGGGATAGGTTTCAAGTCAAGACCACTCTTCAAAAGAAGAGCCACGACACGAAACATCATCTACGGTCTGAAGAAGGGTCTCGACCTGAAACGTCATCTACAGTCTGAAGACGGGTCCCGACCCGAAACGACACCTATCAAATGTTCTCCAGAGAAGCTGCCTGACCAGCGAAGTGACACCAGCACTTTGTGTCTTTATGTAAACCAGCATCTGCAGTTCCTAGTGGCTTCAATCAGATTCCATCCCTGTAATTCACTCCACGAGATCCGTTGCATTGTAAGTACGATGTGTCGGGTCTTCCAGCTAGATTCTAGCCTGACCACCAGTCCAGTGTAAGTTGCATCTGAGGTGTTCGATGTGAATTGTTCATTAATGTGCTAACCCATATGTACATTGGGTTTTCTGGCCAAGAGAGGTTAGATCCATCTCCTATTCTCTATCATGGTGCTGGTGGATATCAGTGCAAATGGATGTGATGTGTGTGTAGATGTAAGCTGGATATACCCAAAAGCAATGATTGAAAAGTTCATGTTCTCAAGTTCTAGGAGCAGAATTAGCCCATTCAGCCCATCAAGTCTACTCTGACTTTCAATCATAGCTGATCTACAGTGGCTTGCAAAAGTATTCATACCCCTTGAACTTTTCCACATTTTGTCACGTTACAACCACAAACGTAAATGTATTTTATTAGGATTTTATGTGATAGACCAACGCAAAGTGATGCATAATTGTGAAGTGGAAGGAAAATGATACATGGTTTCCAAATTTTATTACAAGTAAAAAACTGAAAAGTGTGGCGTGCAGAAGTATTCAGCCCCCCTGAGTAAATACTTTGTAGAACCACCTTTCGCTGCAATTACAGCTGCAAGTCTTTGGGGGTATGTCTCTACCAGCTTTGCACATCTAGAGACTGAAATTTTGCCCATTCTTCTTTGCAAAATAGATCAAGCTCAGTCAGATTGGATGGAGAGCGTCTGTGAACAGCAATTTTCAAGTCTTGCCAGAGATTCTCAATTGGATTTAGGTCTGGACTTTGACTGGGCCATTCTAACACATGAATATGCTTTGATCTAAACCATTCCATTGTAGCTCTGGCTGTATGTTTAGGGTCGTTGTCCTGCTGGAAGGTGAACCTCCGCCCCAGTCTCAAGTCTTTTGCAGACTCTAACAGGTTTTCTTCCAAGATTGCCCTGTGTTTGGCTCCATCCATCTTCCCATCAATTCTGACCAGCTTCCCTGTCCCTGCTGAAGAAAAGCATCCCCACAGCATGATGCTGCCACCACCATGTTTCACAGTGGGGATGGTGTGTTCAGGGTGATGTGCAGTGTTAGTTTTCCGCCACACATAGCGTTTTGCATTTAGGCCAAAAACTTAAATGTTGGTCTCATCAGACCAGAGCACCTTCCTCCACATGTTTGTTGTGTCCCCCACATGGCTTGTAGCAAACTGCAAACGGGACTTCTTATGGCTTTGTTTCAACAACGGATTTCTTCTTGCCACTCTTCCATAAAGGCCCGATTTGTGGAGTGCATGACTAATAGTTGTCCTGTGGACAGATTCTCCCACCTGAGCTGTGGATCTCTGCAGCTCCTCCAGAGTTACCATGGGCCTCTTGGCTGCTTCTCTGATCAATGCTCTCCTTGCCCAGCCTGTCAGTTTAGGTGGTCGGCCATGTCTTGGTAGGTTTGCAGTTGTGCCATACTCTTTCCATTTTCGGATGATGGATTGAACAGTGCTCTGTGAGATGTTCAATGCTTGGGATATTTTTTCATAACCTAACCCTGCTTTAAACTTCTCCACAACTTTATCCCTGACCTGTCTGGTGTGTTCCTTGGGCTTCATGACGCTGTTTGTTCACTAATGTTCTCTAACAAACCTCTGAGGCCTTCACAGAACAGCTGTATTTATACTGAGACTAGATTACACGCAAGTTGACTCTATTTACTAATTAGGTGACTTCTGAAGGCAATTGGTTGCACTGAATTTTATTTAGGGGTATCAGAGTAAACGGGGCTGAATACTTTTGCACGCCACACTTTTCAGTTTTTTATTTGTAAAAACATTTGAAAACCATGTATCATTTTCCTTCCTCTTCACAATTATGCACTACTTTGTGTTGGTCTATCAAATAAAATCCCAATAAAATACATTTACGTTTGTGGAAAATGTGGAAAAGTTCATGGGGTATGAATACTTTTGCAAGCCACTGTATCTATCTTTCCCTCTCAACCACATTCTCCTGCCTTCCCCCCATAACCCCTGACACCGGTACTGATCAAGAATCTGTCAATCTCCACCTTAAAAATCTCCACCTTAAAAATATCCAATCTGTGCAATCAATTCCACAGATTCACTACCCATCTGGCGAAAGAAATAACTAATTTCCTTTCTAAAGGTACATCCTTTTATTCTGAGGCAATGCCCTCTGGCCCTAGACTCTCCCACCAGTGGAAATATCTTAAACATTACATCTCCTTTTGACTAGCTTGTCTAGACGGGATGGAGACGGGCTCTTTGACCCAACTTGCTCATGCCGACCATCTCCACTGCCCACCTGCCTGCTTGTGGCCCTCTAAACCTATCCTTTCCATGTACCTGTCCAAATGTCTCTTAAACATTATGATAGTACCTGCCTCAACTACCTCCTCCGGCAGCTCATTCCATACAGCCACCACCTTGTGTGTAAAGAAGTTACCCAATATGTTCCTATTAAATCTTTCCCGCCTCACCTTAAACCTATGTCCTGTGGTTCTCAATTCTCCTACACTGGGCCAAAAGGCTTTGTGCATTTATCCGATCGAGTGCCCTCCATGATTTTGAAGATATTGGGTACTTTTAAAAAGGGGATTAATAGGTTCATGATTAGTAAGGGTGTCAAAGGTTATGGGGAGAAGGCAGGAGAATGGGGTTGAGAGGGAAAAATACATCAGCCGTGATTGAATGGCAGATGGGCCGAATGGTCTAATTTCTGTTCCTATGTCTTATGGTCTTATAATTTTGGACCTACCTCATTGTCTTCTGCGCCAAGGTAAGACATAGCCGGTATTGTGGCCAATCATCTCTGGAGAAATAGAAAAGGCAATGTTTCCGGTGGAGACCCTTCTTCAGAATGCTACTGAATCGGATTCAGAAGTGTCTGAAGAAAGGTCCCGACGCAAAACGTCACCTATCCATGTTCTCCAGAGATGATGCTTAACCCGCTTGAGCTTAGGTTTGTTAATATTTAGTTTAGTTTAGAGATACAGCGCAGAAACAGGCCCTTCGTCCCACCGAGTCCGCGCCGACCAGCGATCCCCGTACACTAACACTATCCTGTACACTGGGCACAATTTACAACCTTTACCAAAGCCAATTAACTTACAAACCTGCACGTCTTTGGAATGTGGCAGGAAACAGGAGAACCTTGAGAAAACCCACATGGTCACAGGGAGAACGTACAAACTCCGTACAAACAGCACCCATAGTCAAGATCGAACCTGGGTCTCTGGCGCTGCCAGGCAGCAACTCTAGCGCTGCGCCACTGTTGAACCAAGTTACACAAGCACTTTGTGTCTATCTTTGGTATAAATCAGCATCTGCAGTTCTACAACTTCCTGCTGAACTACCTCTGTCTGCATGTACGAACAATTTTTGCGTATATTTTTCACCGTCCGAGTGATAGGGATTTATACTTTACATCCCTCTCTTTACAAACAACTTGAATTTGCATTGTGTCTCTCACAATACACAAGTCACATGAATATAAAATGCACTCTCTGTTATAATACTGGAGTATCCAGAGTATTCTCAAGACAAATTTCTCGGATACTGTGGGGTAACACAGTGGCGCGGCGGTAGAGTTGCTGCCTCACAGCGCCAGAGACTCGGGTTTGATCCTGACTACGAGTGCTGTCTGTATGGAGTTTGTACGTTCTCCCTGTGACTGCGTGGGTTTTCTCCGGGTGTTCTGGTTGCCTTCCACACTTCGAGGACGTGCAGGTTTTTAGGTTAATTAGCTTTGGTAAATGGACGCCCGTGTGTTTGGTTTACATTAGTTTATTGTTACGTGTACTGACGTACAGTGAAAAGCTTTAGTTGCGTGCTATCCAGTCAGCCGAAAGACTACGTATGATTACAATCGAGCCGTCCACAGTGTACAGATACAGGATAAAGGGAATAACGTAGGTACGTTACAAAACTTACCTTCAGCGGCGCTGCAGTTCTGTCACTGGCCGTGTGCGCGACTTTGGCGCCTTTGAGAGGGGGGTGGGTTTAAAATGCAGTTTTTCTTCAGACTATTCAAATCGATTTTGAACAGAGTGTTTAGTTGCTGAAGAAAAATCGCTTCGACTGCCGTTTTATTCAGTTTATTAAAATTAGCGCTGGATAAGTTAATAGCAGGAGTAAATTAAAAATCATCTTCTAATACCGTCAACGCTGACAACGGGACGGATCTCACGTAGGGGACAAGGCAAGGTACACCGGTTATTTTTTCATATAAACTTGCTTCTTAGGATGCCTTTAATCAAAATTTCACGTTGCGAAAAGTGACTTAGGACCCATATGAACCAGCAGTAGTTTTCCTGCCGATATGGGGTTTAAATTCACCGCAACCGTAACGTTCCAATTGATCGCGTTCCACAAAAACCCACTCGCAAGATGATTAAAATGGCCATTAATTTACGGGAATTAAACATTAAATCCCTTCCATTTGGCCTATATATTCATGACAGTGAGATTTAAAAATCATGTTATATTGTGAATTCTTGCGTGAATGTTATTTGGACACTTAGGCTTTTAAAAAATGTTAACCTTTACTTAAGATATGAATAGATGTTTAGATATAGTAATTGAATTTTGTAATTAGCTACAATTAGGTAACTAACTAATTATATGCTTTAATTTCAGGTCATCCAAGTAAGATTGTTTCATATTTGTTTCAGAATGCTTCAATCTATAACTGAAAATGTCATTCAGTTCTCTTAATTTTTAAGAAAGTTATGGGCTTTTGACTGTCCTTGATCACAGTTAAGTCAATGGAAAAGCAATAGGGAACAAGATGCTAATTTCCAAGTATGAAAATGGCCATAACTTTTTTAATACTGAAGATATGAAAGTGAGTTAGGTGTCAAATTAAACTTCTTTTTAATTCTGATGGGATAAATTGCAGATTTGATTTTTTAAATCTCAAAATTTTGTAACATTGCTAAATAACTTGAATAACTATTAGTGCAAGATAAAGTCCAGTCGAGTCTGGTCAAAGATTGTCCGAGGGTCCCGATGAGGTAGGGAGTAGCTCAGGACTGTTCCCTATTTGTTGATAGGATGGTTCAGTTGCCTGATAACAGCTGGGAAGAAACTGTCCCTGCATCTGGAGGTGTGCGTTTTCACACTTCAATACCTTTTGTCCGATGGGAGAGGGGAGAAGAGGGAGTGGCCAGCGAAAGACTCGTCCTCGAGGGCAAAGATAGGTACAGAGTGCTTGTACTTTCTGCCCTTGTAGTCATGGCAACATCCACCACCCCCCAAATCCTCGCATTCCCTTTGTGTTAAGCGTAGAGATACAGCATGGACACAGGCTCTTTGGCCCACTGAGTCCGCACTGACCAGCGATCACACACACACACAAGTTCTACCCCATACTCTGTATACATGTCGTATAAAGCATTTTATCGCGATGCACCACAGCATGGTTGGGGAACAGCTCCATCCAAGAACGCAGCCCAAACCGTCGCACAAGCCAACCTCCCTTCCATTTATCCATCTACACTTCACGCTGCCTCAGCAAGGCCAGCAGCATAATCAAGGACCAGTCGCACCCCGGTCACTCCCTCTTCTCCCCCCTCCCGCCAGGCAAGAGGTACAGAAGTATGAAAACGCACACCTCCAGATTCAGGGACAGTTTCTTCCCAGATGTTATCAGGCAACTGAACCATCCTATCACCAACTAGAGAGCGGTCCTGAACTACTATCTACCTCATTGGAGACCCTCAGACCATCTGTGGACTTTATCTTGCACTAAAGGTTAAACTCTTTAATCTGCATCTGTGCAATGTGGACAGCTTGTCTATAATCATGTATAGTGTTGACTGGTTAGCACGCAACAAAATCTTTTCACCGTACTGTACCTCAGTACGTGTGACAATAAACTGAACTAAACACACAAGTCTATAACATAATACATATATAATATCCGGAAACCTACAAACCTACATGTGGGAAGAAACTGGAGCATCCAGTGGAAACTCACCCACGCTCCTGATATTTGGGGCACCCGGTACAGAGGTCGGGGGGGGGGGGGGTCTCCCTGTCGGTCTGCTCCTGGGCCTGGCCAAGATGGGTCCAGGCAGCGGGTAGTCGACGGCCACACTGGGATCGGCTACCTACCTCTCTTCCGGGCCTATTTCATTCCTTGCCTGTCCCTGGAGAGGGAACACGCAGTGACCATGGGGATTTTGGAGGCCTTCCACGAACGCTGGTCGCCAAGGGAGGCGGAGTGTATTACTGATGAGGATGACGAGGTCGTTTAAAAATTGATGACTGTTATTTTGTAAACTGCCACAAAGGCAGATTTGATCGTGTTACTCTTTTGTACGTTTGTCTTTGTTTTCTGAATAAAAGTATTTGTATAATTTAAAAAAAAAAAAAAAGT